>CAVLJG010000008.1:78135349-78204764 GCA_963669975.1 Acanthoscelides obtectus | reverse complement strand
GTAACAGTGCGTAGCAGCTACTATTGTGCATATAATTGCAAGCCCCTGTTAATATGTGACATCCTTATTGCCAGCAAAATCTGTAGTTCGAACTTTATCTGAACAATTTAGAAAGATTTTACGTTATCGAAAAATTTTAGATCCGTATGGATATTGAAACAGTTGAATTAGCTGTTTTATTGGCACGTTGAAGCAGTATCAGATTAACTTTTTGCATCAAAATACAATTTAAAAACATTTTGCACTATCGATGAGCTTGTTTCGGTTACTTTCGCAGGTCTAACTAATTTTTTTATTCTCAGTTGCCGTCATTAATTTGCAAATAGCGATAAATGTGGAGAATATCACTTTTGCAAATAGTGCCCAGTATATCCTGTAGTAATGCGCGTTATTTAGCGTATTTTAGTGTTGTTCACCAAGTTTATATTCAATGAAATATTAATCACGGCCAACATGACAACAACTATCGATCATATTTGTTTTTTTTTTCTTACTTATAATTGTATGCAAATTCTATAAATAGGGTGCACTCCAAATTTGACTCGACACCCTTTACTTATCGGTAGCATCCGTAATAACTTTTAAACTCTATAATGCACAAGAAGTTTGCTGGTGAACCATCAAGTTTAATTAACTTCAGAAAATTACGATGCGCATTACAACCTGTGCCTGTGCGAACTATTAAATACAAAAACCAGGCTGATGTACGATGGCACTTACATGACATTACGCATTAAATTTTGATATTAATTTCTGAGTTATCATTCAACTTTCAAAGTTTCCATTGCCGTATTTTATTTGTCAATAATTAAAACAGTTATAGTGCACACTATTTGCAGTCTTTCTCCGATCATACCACTGCCCCCACCCCCCCAGTGCATATTGCGAACCGGGCCCTTTTCCTTAAATCCGCCATTGGTCAGTCAAAAAGTATTTTTTATCAAATATGCTCACAGCTTGAGCGCGCGCGAAGAAGTTTTTCCTACATCAAGCTGACCGCATAGGCAACCAGTCTTGCGCTATCATCTATGAGCTTACAGTTAAATCATAGTTGATGGATGCAGTGCTGCCAGTATTTAGTAGAAAATACCAGTACGGCATCCATTTAATATGTGTGCATTACAGACTTATCTAAGAGATTTGGAACTTTAAAAATTGGTGGTCGAACTAAATTCGCCTGGGGGCGGGTCATGACCCCCATGTTAGGATTCCATACGTTCAGTGAGCACATCATCAACAATAAACACACATTGATTTCTGGCCCAAACTAAACCAGGGACGTAGATACTGGGGTACCTGGACCCTTAATAGGTAATATTTTCTACGCCACGGGCCTTCCATTCATTTTTCATGAATTTTGTCTCTTAAGGAATTTTTGTCAGACAGAAAGGATGTGGTGTTTGGTCATCAGCGGCCCGGAAACGTAGATATAGATCGTTTTGGTAAAATTTAGAGTATCTTTCTAAATCTGACTTTTGTACTGAATAAATATTAATGCCTGCTCAAGCATAAAGTAAGTAGTAGTATATACTAAGTGACATATAAATCCGAACACCCAGTTTAAATGGTTTTATTTTAATGAATGTTGGTGAATGTATCTATCTTACTGTAAATAACAAGTGAAAAAATTTTCAGCCTTATCAGTTGGACATTCCTGTTTTTATACTGCTTTTTTTTAATTCACTAACGCTCTAAAAATGAATATTTCATCCGCAGTAAAGAATCAGCGCTGGCGGATTTTGGTTCTTGACATCCTTTACGATCGGTTACGATGCCTAGAGTACGGAGACCTGTACGATTTCGTCAACTTAGTGAGTTTGATAGGGGCCGTATAGTGGGACTTCGGCAAGCTGGACTTTCTTTTCGGGCAATTGCAGTTAGAGTGCAAAGAAGTGTAGACACTGTGGTTAGGTGTTGTCAGGTATGGCTTCGAGAAGGCCGTACGCAAAGAGCAAGGGGCACTGGACGCCGCCGTAGAACAACACACCGTGAAGATCGCCACCTAAGATTATTGGCCTTAAGGGACCGTTTCTCCACTACCAGGTCCATTGCAAATGAATGGTTTGCAGAACACGGAAGACCTATTGGCATGCGAAGTGTTTACCGACGAATGAGAAGTTTTGGCTTGTTTTCATACCGGCCACACTGGGTCCTCCCTTTAACTCGAGTACACCGACGTAATCGCCTTGAGTGGTGCAGACAACGGTCACTCTGGGATCAGGAATGGAACAGTATTGTCTTTAGTGACGAGTCTTGATTTTGTTTAGGCATGCACGATGGTCGTGCCAGGGTTAGAAGGCAACGTGGTGAAAGGAGGAATCCACAGTTTTTTGCTGAAAGACATGTTCATCACACTGTTGGAGTTATGGTTTGAGGTGCTATAGCTTATGGTTCCAGGTCACCTTTAATCTTCATCAGAGGTAACATGAATGCGCAGCGTTATATCCACGAAGTTCTAGAACCCCATCTTTTACCCTATCTTGACACCCTGGCAGATCCAACTTTCCAACAAGATAATGCCCGACCACATGTTGCAAGAGTCACAATAGACTTCTTTCAACATAATGATGTCACATTATTACCATGGCCACCAAGATCTCCCGAATTATCCCCAATTGAGCACGTGTGGGATATGATGGGTAGAAGATTGCTCAATGTGCAACGTCCTCCTCAGACTCTAGAAGCACTTCGAGAGGAGTTGGTGGTTGCCTGGAATGAGATAACACAGGAGGACATTGACCACCTGATCAGAGGCATGCCTTGGTGCGTTGGAGAATGCGTAGCACATCAGGGTGCATCCACACATTATTAAAGGTCAAAGAGCTTTAAAGCAGTGCAATCATTTTGAAATTTTTATCATTTACTTATTATGCTTCATTAAGTGCTTATACAAAATTTTATTAAAATAAAACCATTTAAACTGGGTGTTCGGATTTATATGTCACTTAGTATATTTAACAATTATTATGTCCACCTTCTTCCATTTTATTTATTGAATATCTATAATATCGTACAGCAGTCTATGCTATGACTGGTCAGATTAGGCGCTAAGGATGAATGTGTGCAAGGGCCGTCGAGTCGTCCGGCCACGTCAGTGCCGTGGCCCCTAAGTCGAACTTGTGTAAGGTGACGTCACACCCGAACGTCGATGCGCGGGGACGGCCATGACGTTATTGATTATTTAATTAATTGGTAAAGCAACAGTAGTGTGAAATTTGTAATTCCTTCAGTTTTAAAATATTACAATGTCATATGTATGGTCCACACATAATCCATATTCATTGTCAAATAATATACAGTAGCCCAGAGCAAATTAGTTTGCTATAATAATTAATATAGCTGCGCGTATCACACGAATATTTCAGAGCCAACATTTGCTTTTATGCTATTTCTTAATTAAATGCAAATACTGCTATTCATGAATTAGTGAAATGTTTCAGGTAATAAATGAGTAGGCCATTTTGGGAATAGTAACGGTAGTTTCATTATAAAAGCCGTTGGAGCCAGGGATTCTGAGCTTTATAAGGCAGATGCGTACCAACCGCCGTTCGCCAAACCATGAGTTCTCAAACGCTATATCCCTAGATCTCATGGCTAGGTGATGATACGTGCTTCCTATGTTTGACCCTCCAAATTAGAATTGCCACAGCTAAAGAAATTTGTTCCAAATTAAAGGTGATTAAATCACCCAAGAACTTCTGTGACTATCAAGACCTGGTACTTCAGAGGCTGAAAACCCCGAAACGCGAAAAGTATCTTCTTATACAGATGATTTAATAAAAAAGTTTCCAAACGAATAATGTCAAGTGGATTAACGCCGTGCTTTCCAAGAATTCACATATGCCTATTTTCAAGTTTTCCAGACGTACAAATTGAAAAATCTAGTCAAACAAATGCTGTTTGATTATAATGATTTTTATGTATAAATCAAAAATAAGATTTGCATGTTTTAACTACGATATCTCCCAAGGAAATCAGAAACGACATAACCAAACTTTCGAAAATTTGCTAAATTGTGTTACGCCCAAAAATTTCCAGGAGGCTGTCAAGCATACAAAAACAAACTATGTGAAAGGAGCTGAAGTTATTTTGACATACCGCTACCATTTAAATTTAAAAAAAAACAAATAAGCTTTACCTACTATAACTCCACATCATGGTGCTCCCCAGATTCCATCAAAATTGATCAGCCGTTTCCGAGATGACAAGAGCATAGACCAACAGACAGACCGATGTGAGTGATATCAATTTACATGTTGCAGATATCGATATTTGCGAAATATATTTTTTCTGTACTGAATAACGGCTCCCTTATGGTCATGTTAGGAACCTAAAATCTCCATAAATTTATTTCAATTGCTTCCGTTGTGAATATTTATCCTGGAGACTCTTCAGTGGGTTGTTTTTTTTTAATAGAGCGAGTAACTTGTTATACATCATCAGCTAAATGCGCGACATTAAAAATGTAGTTAACCGCATATTATTTATAACAGTTAGGGCGGTTGCTATATACATGACGCAACACGCTGGTATTTAGGCTGCTAAGCGGCTGCTTCTGTATTAAAAACATAACGCAGCCAGGAGTACAGTGTTTTACTCTATATTTAGAACTCAAAAACTGGCAGGATTGCTCCATTTGGAGTCAGTGTGGATGGTGATATAGAAATAGGATACCTGAAAAATGGTACTGCTGTGACATCAAGGCGTTTGGAGTGACAGTGACTCTATTATCATTAACATAATTTATACTACCAACCTGATATAAAATGTCACTAATTCGACTCCACCGTGGTGGCCAAAACTTCGTACAATAAACCGGAGTTTAAACACATATGTGTTTTGATTCGACCAGACAATGGAGTGATACGAACATGAAAACCACAGGGTAAGTTGTGTCTCCCGGTACGTTGCCTCATTCATGCATTTGCCACCTTAAAACGCAAGTACATATTCGTTCTTGCATCAAGAGCTGGTTCTATTTATTTTATTCGTTATATTCCGGTTAAACAGCATGATAAAATATGCATGTTAATGCTTTCCACTACCAAATATGCCATCAACTACCGATACAGGAAGTGGTACTGGTTCTAGCTGCTGGCAAGGCAACACCTTTTTGATACCTAAGGTCATTTATGAGGCAATACGTATGTACAGTCATCAACGAAATAACGACGCATTATCTTCCTTTAAAGTCGACCATCACAGATGTTTTAAAAAAAAACTGACCGGATTTATTATATACTCGATCAAATTAACGTGACTATACCTTATTTTATTGAATAAAATTCGTTAAGAATCTTCATAGGGTACTGAAGTAAGACTGTTATTTCACAATTTCCCCACATTCGTGTGGCTAGAGGTGAATTCCGCTAACCCGTGGCCAAAATTGTAAGTCTAAGTACCCATCTGCCCTCCTCTTCTCTACCGCTACGCTACTTTTCTCCTCAGAGCTCTCCTTCAACTGACCGATATGACCTTTGTCGCTAGGGTATCGAGATTGTGGAAAATCTACATGAGGAGACTCTTCCCAGTTCTACTAACCTCAGACAGTACCAAAATCAGATTAACAAAGTTTCTTTCAGCTTCATTGTAAAAAAACTCCAAGAGAAAATTTCATATAGGTAATATACATACGTACTAAGTGACATATAAATCCGAACACCCAGTTTAAATGGTTTTATTTTAATAAAATTTTGTATAAGTACTTAATGAAGCATAATAAGTAAATGATAAAAATTTCAAAATGATTGCACTGCTTTAAAGCCTTTGACCTTTAATAATGTGCGGATGCACCCTGATGTGCTACGCATTCTCCAACGCGCCTAGGCATGCTTCTGATCAGGTGGTCAATGTCCTCCTGTGGTAATCTCATTCCAGGCAACCACCAACTCCTCTCGAAGTGCTTCTAGAGTCTGAGGAGGACGTTGCCAAATTGAGCAATCTCCTACCCATCATATCCCACACGTGCTCAATTGGGGATAAGTCGGGAGATCTTGGTGGCCATGGTAACAATGTGACATCATTAGTTGAAAGAATCTATTGTGACTCTTGCAACATGTGGTCGGGGCATTATCTTGTTGGAAAGTTGGATCTGCCAGGGTGTCCAAGATAGGGTAAAAGATGGGTTCTAGAACTTCGTGGATATAACGCTGCGCGTTCATGTTACCTCTGATGAAGATTAAAGGTGACCTGGAACCATAAGCTATAGCACCCCAAACCATAACTCCAACAGTGTGATGAACATGTCTTTCAACAAAAAACTGTGGATTCCTCCTTTCATCACCACGTCGCCTTCTAACCCTGGCACGACCATCGTGCATGCCTAAACAAATCGAGACTCGTCACTAAAGACAATACTGTTCCATTCCTGATCCGAGTGACCGTTGTCTGCACCACTCAAGGCGATTACGTCGGTGTTTCTCGAGTTCAAAGGGTAGGACCCAGTGTGCGGTTTGAAAACAAGCCAAAACTTCTCATTCGGTCGTTAAACCTTCGCAGGCCAATAGGTCTTCCCTGTTCTGCAAACCATTCATTTACAATGGACCTGTAGTGGAGAAACGGTCCCTTAAGGCCAATAATTTTAGGTGGCGATCTTCACGGTCTGTTGTTCTAACAGCGGCGTCCAGTGCCCCTTGCTCTTTGCATACGGCCTTCTCGAAGCCATGCCTGACAACACCTAACCACAGTGTCTACACTTCTTTGCACTCTAACTGCAATTGCCCGAAAAGAAAGTCCAGCTTCCCGAAGTCCCACTATACGTCCCCCTATCAAACTCACTAAGTTGACGAAATCGTACAGGTCTCCGTACTCTAGGCATCGTAACCGATCGTAAAGGATGTCAAGAACCAAAATCCGCCAACGTTGATTCTTTACTGCGGCTGAAATATTCGTTTTTAGAGCGTTAGTGAATTAAAAAAAAGCAGTATAAAAACCGTAATGTACAACTAATAGGCTGAACATTTTTTCACTTGTTATTTACAGTAAGATAAATACATTCACTAACTTTTATTAAAATAAAACCATTTAAACGGGGTGTTCGGATTTATATGTCACTTAGTATATCAAAGCTAAACCAAATCAATCCTTCTAGTAATTCGATACTACTAATCGTCGTTGCTTCTCAAGGCGGTTCGGAGTATCTTAACCTTTAGGTCATAGTAGCTGTCGTTAGTCTGTCAGGCGTGTGTCCCAGATACTAGACAGCTGGTAGGGGAAAGCGGAGAGGAGAAAGACAAGAAGGACTAGGAACACAAAAGAAAGAAAATAATTGTTCTATGTAAATAGTGAGATAGATCTAGAGTTACATGTACTAAGTAAATTTCGACTTGTCCTGAACCAAATCTTGGGTATTTGCTTTTTAAAACTATACTTTTAAGGTCTAAACATGAATTTGATTTTGTTCACAAGTGCAAGTCGCGGTCTGGAAATGTTTGGTGTATTTCCTCGACTGGCGTAATCCACTGCTTCATGCAAGAAAGGGTTGTGTGCGATTCCTGCTGGTAGCTTCGTTTTGTCATACTTATGATATAATCTCAAGGTAGGGGATGCCAAGATCTCTATGGATGGTATCGTTTAATACATACCATGAGCATTAGTTAGTGTTCACATAGTTCTACTCTCCACAACTTGTTTTATACGCATATGTAACTTAGCTAAAAAGCACCAAGCCGCACATGCGTAGGTTATTGCAGGTCTGATGGCGGTTTTGTGTATCCGAATCTTATTGAACAAACTCAATGTTGAGGTTCTACATAAAAGAGAATACAGTTGCGGAAATGCAATTTGGAATTTAATTTTCAGACGTTCAATGTATGCTTGCGAAGGCATACCCTTGTCTAGTGTAAGACCTGAATATTTTGGCCGTGTTAGTCTCTAGTATCGAAATGTCATCCTGGGTCTTTGAAAAATTTCTTTTGATTAGTCACCGATTCGCCCACTCGCAAACCAAATCCACTGCTTCCTTATGGACTATATCACTAGAACATGACTGTTACTAATACGGTAATACTAATACGGAGTATAAGCGTAGTCCCAAGACCGATCCCTGCGGAACTTCGACCCGAATGCGCCATGTTATAGAAAATGCATGGTCAACTTTAATTTCAAATTTCCTTCTAGGAAGTATTTGAGTAGTTTTAATAGCCAAAAATGGAAACCCTTTTGAATAAGCTTATAAAGAAGGCCCACGTGTCACACCTTATCAGAAGGTTTCGCGATATGCAAAAAAAAGGATTGCCGTGCTATTGTCACGGGTAATCGCTGGTTGTACGCTCCACCAGTCTGAGTGCCTGTACTATGCTCGGCCCGAAAACTGAATTAAACGTCAGCAATCACTTGGAGAGCTGACAAAAAATTCTCAAGGTGACCATAAAACCACCTTTTCGGTGAGCTTAGAAGGAGCACACAGCAGACTAATGCGGAAACATTGAACCTACCTTCATTCGGATCATGATACAAGCGGCGAACTTCCAACCATCTGAGAGGTATTGAATCCTGAGCATTGCGCTGATTATTGTCACCATATATGTCACTGCCTTTAACGACAGCAGCTTCGGCACCTTATTGGTGATCTGATCCTCTCCAGGTGCCTTGCGCATTAGTATCACCTTTAAGCTCTACTTATGTGCAATACGAATCAACTAGTGACTCGATTCCATGGTTTCGATTTCGCACCCCTATTACGTACCTGCAAAATGTAAAGATATCGATCTGATTATCGTAATTTGTCATCTGATTTATATTCAGTTGTAGTAGATGTTAGCTGTGTATGTTGCCTAAACGTCAGTATACTTCTGATGTTCCTCTGATGTGATATATCATCCGCTTCAGATATGGCACTAGCGGAGGTCATTCTTAGCTTCTGTGGTTTACCTGCAAGTCCTACGCTATAGGTTGTTGTACCCTATCTCCACTGACTGTCGTCCACAGCATATGTAGCTATTACAGTAGTGTATTGCGATCAGTTCGCTATCATAGCGATTATTTTACATAATACGGGGCGCCATTCTCGGGGCCGCAATACCAAAACAACACCATCGGTGTTAATGAACGCTATAAAGGAATGACACCGCAGGAGGAACCCTTTATCAATTCCGATGGTCCCTGATTCCTGAGCCCACACTTAATTTTAAAAAGTCCAAGGAAAAATGATCTGCTCTATTTAGTGTCTGTGTGCTGTTGGTATATTTTGCCGTTGGACCGTTAAGAGATTCTAGCCTGAAACATGTTAAGGGTATAAATTGATAATCCTCCGCAAGCGCTATATTGATTGGTGCCTTCACACCATCTTTTTAATTCACCAAAGCTTCTCAATACACAACGAATGTTATGTGCAATGAGTGATCTGCTTTGTACGAAAACATATTTATTGAGTCTGACAGTCACATGACTTCTATCAGCTGAAGCTTTCTTGGAATGCTTTCAATACTGCTGCTCCAACTGAATCGCTTAAAGAATTACGAAAATGTGACAGATAAAGTACTTAATCGGTTTAACAGTAATTTTTTTATGATACGGTTTCATGGACTTATTACATGCAGACTTTGTGACAGTTCTGATTTTTATACTTTGTTACCACAAAATTTACCTACCACCCTAAGAAACGTGCATGCGGTATTTTTCACGATTCAACATGAACTGTTGACAGTCAAGAGTGTGAATATGAATTATAACTTGCATCGAATGAGGTTGCAAAATCATTCGCTTTTAAGGACACTTTTTCAAATCTTCAATTTGCTGTGTGAGCGCTGTGCGCTGATGCGAAAAGCACATTGCATTGTATTAGGATAATTTCCACTACATTTTGTTGTGTGTAGCAGGCTTTGCATATTTCCGCGTACAAATTTGGCAAGCAGTCTTGCGATACTATTCTACTTGCGTTTTTCTTGAAGCGCAGTAACGTATTACAGCAATTTTATGAGAATATGGGTCAGGTTAACAATTAAGCTCCTTTCTCAAAAAATGAGGGAATTAATAATAATACTCATATTTATTGACCAAAACATCGTACATCATATGAGACAAGAATTAACTTAAGAAAACGAGTTATAGAAAAATAAAACAAAATGTGACAATGAATGCATTAAGTCACAATAAAAAGAATGAGTTTCGCCTATGCAGTTCCGGAAAGAAGAAGAGAAAACAATAGGGTATAAAGAAACGGAAAAATGACATTAAAAATACAATGCTTCTTACGCTAGCGATTGTTCTGTAATTTCTGTAAATGTCTTTTTGATTGTTTTGTAAAACCTCGAACAGACTGGCTAGTCTTCAGATCCTGGCTTAAGCGGTTGTAAGTTACAGTTGCCTTTAAAGTAAAAGATCCTCTATAGAGTATTATGCGGTGCATAGTCATGGTTAAGATGTAACAGTTACGAATCTGAAGACTATGCTCATACGCCTTTGAAACCAGGTTTCAGCTTAGGTATTGAGGTCACTATGTGAGCACGATTATATGAGAAAGTTCAGAATGGACTATTTGAAAAGATTGCGAACGATTGACGATCCAAGATTGCAATATAAATGTAATTCATGATCAAACTTTCTCATGTTTCCGATTCGATCCCTGACAGGACACTGTCGTCTAAATCGAAATATGAGACTCTTTGGTCTGCCAGAAGAGGTCACCTGCCGCTCCTGCAGAGACCATGAGGACATTCCAGTGCATCCCCTGCATCTAGCGGAAAGCCACATGCAAGGCCCCGAGACAAGGCTATGAAGTCTGATTAAAGGATCAAGGCTTGAGTCGCAGAGACTTTAAGGCTGGCAAGCCAACCACTTTCCTCTGAAGTCTATAATCTATAGGTTTTCGATAAACCTCACACAGGTATTCTGCATTATCTGCAAACGTTTTGAATTTAAATACGCCAAGCGAGAGTAACAAATAAACCATATAGTATTTTAGAAATACGTAGATATTGACACCTTTTAATTTTGATGTTTTAAGTTGCATGTGTTTCTTTGCAAAAAGAAGCCTGAGGAATAGACAACAATTCTTCAAGAGAATATTCAAATGCGAGTTAAAGCGTCAGACCGACTCAAAGTAGATGCTGGAATGTCTTAGTTTTTCAGAAAATATAATCTTCTCTTCTCTTAGCTTTGATATAATTCTGAATGAATATGGCAGACAATTTCGAAGGATTTAGTCTTATATTGTGAAAGCTACAGTACCTATTAACACATGATCTGCATTTACTAGCATCATGGACTGGTGGACATTGTCGGCATTAAAATCACACTTCATCTGTACAGGTATATCATCAGCAAAAACTTGAGCATGTGTATTACTGACGTTATCATGTAAATCTGCAGTGTAAATTTAAAACATATACGGTACCAGCACTAAGCCTTATGGTAAAGCTGATTGAATGTATTGCGTGTGATGTGATGATTGTTGTACATATTTTTAACATATGGTTTTTTTACGGTTATGAAATCCGAAACCCAAATTGTACTAGTCGGTGGACCCGCCAGGCTTCTGCCTTCCACTCTAACTACGTAAATTCAGAGCTGTCCGGTACGATCGCTCCTCTGTTCTTAGATAACAGAACAATTTGCCTGGGGAAGTTCTTACGAGCTCTACTAACCTTGAAAGATGGATTAACAAGGTGTTAACTCATCAGTTGATAGTCTTAGCTTCAACCTTCCAAAAACCAGAAATATGTACCTTCTGTACCTACTAGATCAAAGAGAGAAATACGTTAGCCAGAATTTAAAGCAAGCATTGGTGTTACTGCTGAGGTGCACTTTTTAGTTTAATTTTTTATTATAATCTGAAAAATATAGAATTATTTAATGGATGTTTTTATAACAAAGTCGCTATTGAAAGATGTAAAATCATAGCATTGATTTCACAGTCCGGTTATCCGACAACCTCATGTTATTAAGCATTAACCACCCGTTTACATTATGTAACTGGAACGAATCTTTAGTAGACTTGTGAAAAAATAAAATAAGGTAAAATATTGTCTTCCATGTGATAAACTATTCGCCTCATAGTTGTAGAATAAGGAACAGTAAAGAAAATCAATGAAAAAAATGGTAGGACATACACTAGTACGTTTTTTGCAGATGAAACACCTAATTGTGTCCATCCATTCTGCAGCCTAGATTACGAATTACGTTTGTTGACAAGACAATATTTGCATTTTTTTCAAGGTATGGAGACCTTAGGGGTTCTTGAAGCTTGCTTCGTGAGATATCTGGAGAAAGTCCTCTTTTGGAACTGGTGACAACGTTTGCAACAATGATTCAATACTTGTATATTTTCAAAATGTGTAATAATACGGGAAATGCCCTCAATTAATCCGACTTCTCTAACGTCGCTTGCGTTTTAAAGTACTAGAACTGACTTCGACATTGGTTAATCTATTCTTATATCCATTTCCAAACAACGTCTGCAAGGTTACAAGGTCGAAAATTCAAAGACATATTAATTATATAAACGTAGAAATGTAGCAACTTAGGAAGCTTGCAACACAACTTTGGTTTGAATAACTTGAATAATTATACCAATTAGATATTTAAAGAGCCATAATTATTGTCATGGGCATCAGATTTGCTCGCAATTTGCTGTTATGATAGTATGAATTGTTGTTCGGTTTGTAGAACCCAACATAGGTAAGAGTGTTCGAGCAGATAAGATTGATGTCACGTCACGGTTATTATGGAATAGTACCTAGGGTGACTAAATTCTTAAATTTTGTGACAAACTTTTCAACACTTACACAGCTTCGAAAAGCTAGAAAGACGTGGATTTTCAAAATCACATAAATAGAAACGTGCATAACTTACTCTTGAACAAATGTGTTCGAAGTTCAGAAGCCTATATAAATGTACTTATGTTCCGATATGAAAGTATCCATTTCGATCCGTTTATAGTGGCAATTAAATAGTTAGGGATGATTATTATTCACTCACGTGTCTGCTGCTCAAATTCGAAACTTTAAAAATTACCGAATGTAAGGGCTTAACTAAAAAGGACAGGATGAATTATTATATGAAAATCGACGTTTTAGAATAATAATAAAAAGTGGAATGCCTAAAATTCGTCTGATTCTGAATATCCTATTACATAGTTGGCCAACGCTGTTGGTAATGACCTCATCCTTTGGAAAGTAAAGTGCTGCAATTTTATGTTATTCAGTATGAATGATCTCCTTTCTCTGTACACAATCTAATCAAGTAGATACAAAGCTTAAGATTTGCAATTTATTGCATAATGTACAGAAATATGATATTTTAAATAGACACTTACGAGTACTTAATCTTACATTTTATATACAAATATATTATGCATAAACTAAGTAATAGCACCAATGATAACTTCAGACATAACTATGTACAAGTGCTTCTATTTTCAAGTATATTAACTAGCTTTTGTCAGATTGTTCATGAAAGATCAATTAAATTATGCTGAACCGTGCAGCAGAATGTTCAAGAGTAAAATCTATCTTACTAAGACCCACTTAAATATTTCTTTTGTAAGAATGATAAATCAACCCACCAACTATGAATCAAATTATGATGTTGAATGTACTTGGACAAATTACAAGAATCAATTAAGGATTTAATATGATAATGCGGCGGTGATGATGGGTTATATTTCAAAGCAGTATTTCAAGATAACCAGAGCAGAAAATTTCTAAAAATATGTGATAATATGAACAATGACAAGCGTTGCAGGCCATTATGTTAACACGCAGCACATCTATTATGAGTAATTCGACAAAAATAATATGGACGAAAATAGTTATGAAATATCACTAAAGACTATGCGTACGAGTATATCTCATGAGAGAGTAGATCCCAGAGTAAGTAAATGGCTTCATAATACTGTCATAAGTTTGCTGATGATGGTTTTAGAACGTTTTTAATAAGTTCTTAATATTGTTTTATATATCCCCACTTATTCTAATTCTGGTATCACAATAACATCTAAAACACTAGAAAAAACTTCTACTCTAGTCACTATTTCTTGTAGGTGTTTGTGTACTTGGTACCGTAACTATCCACTTTGCCACCATAAGCTCCATATAGGTTGCCGTAGTTGTTCCCATAATTTCCTGAATATCCATACTCCTGAGGGAAAGCATAGGGATCGTTGTAGTATCCTTTATTATTAAGTTGGTAACCATTTGTGTTGTACACTCCACCGTATGGTTTACCCACCAATGGGTATTTGATGCCTTCAAAGTTTGAAAACGAATTCGGGTGTCCATACTGGTAGTAAGTGTTCTCGTTCAAAAGCTTGTGGTTCAAGCCATCCAGGTGGTCTAGGCCAAGCTCGTGTTTTATAGAATCCATGTCCAACTCTATATCCATGTCGTGTTCTATTGAATCTAAGTCACCTAACCCGGTTTTCAAACCATTTAAGTGACTGTACTGATTTTGGTAAACTGTAGCACTATGACACAAACACGCGAAAGTCAGAAGCACTACGAACTTGAACATTTTTTGAAAATTCCGGATCTGGCTATCGACTTCCGACAGTTGATGGTACTGAATGGAGATAACTACTGGTACTGTTTATATATTCTGAGAACTTCCTTGCTTTACTATTAAAGATAACCCTGAGTCTGTGATTGATCGAAAAAAGGTAAAAAGTCTTCATGGTTAGGTAGATAATTGAAAGTACACCAATCTGCTTTTTCAATTTAAATATATCGTCATGATTTTTTCAGATGAAACCAATACAGGCCGTCCTCGTGTATTTGTTTTTCTTTGGTTACGTTTTGAATCAAATATGTTTACCTACAGCTATACCTTCAAACGGGGACACTGCATTAGTTAATAAATTGTGATTAGTCATGCGTAACATTTCGGTTAAATGTACTACAGTATGACCAGTTCCGCATGCAAAGTAACTATTATCAGAGAATTAGGGGTATACTGTAATTTTCATTCTGTTAAGGCAGTATAGTGACACTACAACTTCAGAGCTTTGTCTCCATAGCAACAAGTCAGGGTACGAATTTGGATAGATTAGGAGCCAAAGCTATAAATATGTTTACATTGCATTGTTGGTATAATATTATATAATGGAGTAGTTTTAGTAAATACTTTTGTCTACCAACGCCTACCAAATAGTCTAATCATATTAGCAAATTTCCCCGAAATAATTGTAAGGTCTGGTTTTATTGGTGCAAGTTGTTCAAGGGGGTATTTAAAACATAGTCACATAAAATGGGTACACCAATTTTTGTGGGAAAACTTTTTATTTGACAACAAAGAATGAGAAAACGTGTTTTTTGGGATTCAATCGAAAGTGTTGTCAGGAACAAAAAAACTCTCCAGATGAGATTCTTAGGTATTTATGAGACCTACAAAATGAGACTACACGCAAAAAGATCCGACTAATAGTAAAAAAGTTATGTCCGAAATCCGAGGCAAAATGCAGGTTTTCGCACTTATTGGTAATACGACGATAATTTCACGCAACTACTTGAAATTCTTCAAATCCCTAGGATTCATACTTGTCAATAACAAGAACAAAATTGGAGTATATTGGTCAAGCAGTTTTTTGGGAATATCTAATTGCTTATCCCAATACACCTGTTTTCCGGCCATCACTAATAGTTTATTGAGCAACATACAGGGTTCACACGAAGAGCATTTAACAACAAAATACACATGTTTACCCTGCCGATATGATTCACAAACCATTCCGAAATAAAAGTCAAATACTACGTATTTGTAATTGAACAAATGCACCACGATATTAAAAAAACATACACAGTTTAAAACAAAGCGGATGTGTCATCTTTTGTTACAAATTACTCACAAAAACAAAATGTTTGAATTGGTCTAGTAGAAAAAACGTAACCCATCCTTTTTTGCATAAAAATAACATTCGTCTTCCGGAATGGTTTGGGATTCATATCTGCAAACTAACCCTATATATTGCTCAATAAAATAGTAGTGATGGACGAAAAATAGGTGTTATAGGATAAACAATTAGAAATTCTCGAAACATACTTGACCAATCTACTCCAATTTTGTTGTGGTTATTCAGAAATACGAATCCTACGAATTTGAAAAAATTTAAATATCTGCGAGAAACCATCGTCTCAGTACCAACAAGTGCCAGCACCTGCACTTTGCCTCGGTTTTCAGCCATAACTTTTTTGCTATTATTCGGATCTTTATACATGCGGTCTCATTCTGCAGGTCTCATAAATACCTAAAAATCTTATATGAAGAGTCTTTTCGTTCCTGCCAACACTCGATTGAATCCCAAAAAACACGTTTATCATTCGTTGTTGTCGAATAAAAAGTTTTCCCACAAAAATTGGTGTTCGAGCTCTGTGTCCATGATTTGAATACCTCCTTGAACAACTTGTAGCAATAAAACCAGACTTTACAATTATTTCGCAAGCCAGCGGTATTTTCGTCTAATATGGTTAGACTATAAGTGAAAGAGTTGTTCAGTATAATAATAATAACACTTACCGGTGAGAACTTCTAATTTGTGCTGCTGCTTGCAGATTATGTACGAAGTGCCATGTCTTGAAATCGTCTAACATCACAATTATCTGCAAATACTCGCACTGCCAAAAAATTTACTTATGTCAATTGCACTTTAACCCTCACTACAGACTAGGAGAATAGGGGGACAAACAAGTCACTCTCTCTGGGCCGCCATATTGAAATTTTAAAGTATCACCTTTACATTAAAATATTGTATACATGCATTAATTTCATCGCCCAAATTTCAGCTTGCTAATTTGAACCCCCCCAGTAGGGGCGGAGGCTTTCTGAAAATTACTGTACAGTAGTACAGTATTAATAATGGTAAGAAATGGTGTCGAGTTTTAGTCACTCGGATGTTGAAATTGTTGATCTACTTCAGGAATTACTAAAGGTTTCTAATATTCGAAAGCCAAATAAGGTTTTACTCTGCAAAAATTTTCTTTCAACAGAACAACCCTTTTTTTTCGTTTTCCATTGTTATTGTAAACGTTTTAATTCACTTTTAATTGATCTCTAACCCCACGCTGCTGTATCAATGATGTTGGGTTTTATGATCTTATTTAGAAAATCTCATCAAGTTTTCAAGTTCCACATGAGTCATAAACAATTCTAATGAAACATTTCATATATCTACACTACATCAAATAGGTTGGTTTATAAAAAAAGTACAAGGATGGAGAGACAAAAAGGAATTTGATGGTGAATAAAATGATTATCAAGTAGGACTGTGTAATTTGAAAACAAGAACTCAATTATGTGGTACGTATTACACCACATGAAATGTGTATGCATAGTATTAGAGATATAAAAAACGCGTTCTAGCGGAATCACTGTTCGTTTGGTACTCAAGGGTATTTTTTATCATATCCTTGTAAACAATCAATCCACATCAAAGTGTGAAGTAACAAGTTATAGATACGTTAGGCTTTAGAACCAGATCCGGAGAGAAAAATCAAAGAGGCATATCGCTGGCGGCTGGAGACTGGCAACGACGATAACGAAGCCAGACAAAGTCGGATGGCCCATAAATAAATTCCAGTCACTCAAATCCCCTGCTGTTCTATTGCAAACGTGGCAGAAAGGTGCTAATTCCGCATCTAGTTAAAGTCTTCAAGGCTTGCTTGGCCTGGAAATAAGTTTCCTATATGTGGAGAAAGGCAAGGACATTTACCTGATCAAAATAGGCAGGGTATCAGACTTAACGGCCAAATCATATAGGGCAATATGCCTGACATCGTTCCTCCTAAAATTTTTGAGAGATTGGAGGATAGGTAAATAAGGGACGAAGTACTGGAGGCGGACCCGCTCAGTAGCCGATTTGGCTCTAGATGACTTATGCAGACCTACTCGGATTCAATAGGAAGGCCATAAGGGCCATAGTAGGTCTCCTAACAGGACACTGTCATCTAAATCGACATAACGGGGAAAGCTCCCGGTGGAGGCTATGGAGGCTGATTAAAGGATCAAGGCTGGAGACAGTGCTTTATCAAGTATATATGGGGATCACAATAGATCTATTTGGGTCGCAGTGATGTTACGGCTGGCAAGCCAGCTCCTTCCTTCTGTAATCTGTAATCTATAATCTGGGTTTATCACCCTATAATGATTTTCTTGGGGGTAAGGTTGTTCGTTTGGGAATTGAAGCATTTGTTGTATTTGCGTCCTAGTACTGAACGATCCCGATCTGCTTCCTCGCCTTCACTTCATCAATACTGACGTTTTGAACCGCTCTTGAAGAGTTCTCAAGGAATTATCATCACGTATGCAGATCACGTTTGGCTCAAAACCTAAAGGATGTCGAAATTTAAGCAGACCATTTTTGGGTCATATAGTTGAACGTGTATCCTAAACATCTTGACTTTTGAGTAAAATTTCAAAAATAATTGATTTATTGGTAATATCTGTAATACAACTTTAGATATTGAATTTTGCTCACATGTACTATGCATCTTTTTTGTATCACATTTGCCAAATTCCCACCAGTGGCGTTCTTACTTGAATTTCACATGTCTGTTTTGACAGACATCACTGGTAGGCTACTGATTTCTTTTGAAGTAAAAATTACTCTTCAAGTCGTTTCTAAGCAAGTTGACACGCTTGATTTTTCCAATCACATGCACGGTTTTCGCTTAAACAAATGGTTTCTCTGTATGATTACAACAATATCGTTGATATAACAATATCACGATGCAGAGAAATGAATTTAATTTTTTTGGGTGAAAACCGTGCATTGGAGGAAGATTAATTACGTCTATAATGTTCTGCTATTGACATTATGAGAAATGTATATTGTCAGTATTCGAAATACATGGACGTAAGCAATATGTTTCAACTATTAAATATGTAGAGAACACCCACTTTGTTAGGAAAGCTAGATTCAAAGATGATAATGACAAATAGAATTCAGTTTGGGATTGTACATATACAATATGAGCATGTTGTAATGGAGATCCTTTATAAAATTTAGCCGAATCTACATTACAAAGTAATATGCAGTTCGTTTAACATCTTGCGTAGATTTTTTAATTCAATTCATTCTTGTATATTGAAAGTTATAACAGAATCAATTTGCACACTACATATATCATAGCAAGGTGTAGCAATTTAGGTTACACTATTCAGGAAAAAAAACTAAAATCGTACATTCGAGATTGCACTTGGTATTCCTATTAAAATGCTTGTGGTTTCTGAATTAATTCACTAAGTTAATCGTATAAGGAGGACATTGATGTAAATTTGATTTATACGCTGCGTTGGAATGTGTATAAAAACTTCACATGTAAAAATTAAAAGATGCGTGAATAAAAGCTTAATGTAGTAGAAGTAGTAGTAGTGCGGGGAGGCGAAGCCTGGCAACTAAGACACCTTTGACCCTTTTTGCCGACCCCGTGGTACCAACACTGTACTACTCCACGAGCCGTCTACTGGTAAGTGATATAATCAACCAGCTCCAGCGATGAGATATACCTGTTAATATTTCATAACGTGCGTAATACCTATAGACAACCAAGATCCATGGCAAGGAACTAACTTATGAAGTGGAGATTCGAACCTGCGAGCCCCTGGTAGCTAGGTTGACCCTCTTACCACCGAACTACCGAAGCTAACATGGGTGCGCATGCATGCATCGTTTAAGTATTGGATTTTCTCATTCATACCTTCTGCTCCGAACAGATCCACTCTTGTGCACTGAATGTACCTTTCACTTACTGTGCCTCACATCTGCTAATACCCGATAAATAATTTTCCCAGCATCGAGTGATCTATGGCCCATCTGGTTTCTACTGGAAGATCTGACCTAATCTGATCCCTAACTGAGTTCCAAATAATAGGTACCAGAAAACATTATGACAATTCGAGGTTTAGAAAGTGCTAAATACACAAGTCGTTTTATTTATCTATATTTTACCCTTGTCGTTAATTATTTGAATTTTTTTTAATAAAATGGGACAGGATTGCTATATCTTGATACAAAAATTACGTTGCTGGACCTAAAATGTTTTTATTGCTTTCAATAATGCAGTAATTTTGACACTATATTCGTAATCAACTACCCGTAAACCTGCAGGGCACACATTTGCAGCTTAAGTAAGGTTTGGATATTGGTTGAGCTCTTGGGAATCGGCTGCAGTGTAAATCTATAGTAGGAAAATTGTAACAAGACAGCATTTAGAAATATATGTAGATTCCGTTTGTCCGACTAGAGATGACCAGCCATGGACAGTTGTTTCGTGATATTTGGCAACTCCTCAGCGTGGTATAGGCTTAGTCATGGTGGATAACGAACAGAAGCTGAGCAAGTCTACACGTATGCATATGATATCGAAATAAAACAACACAAAGTACCATTTATTATCAGAATCGGCCACCCTGCGAGAGTGAAAACATCAAGCTGTGGCCGCTAAATGCCGCCGATTCTGGTGCTATAGTACTCGTAGATACGGCTTACTCGCCATTGAACAACGTGAACTGGGACACAGTTCCAACAGACAGCCTGTTGTGTTTACTCTCGGAGAGTGGTCGATTATTCTGCTAATAGATGACACTTTATCCTGTTTTATTTCGATAGACCTTATCCTCTGCATTGAGTATAATTGCTCAGTTGTCATTCATTATCAACCTATACCAAGCCTACACCATGCTGAGAAGTTGCCAGATAGCATAAAACAGATGTATATGGTTGGCCGTCTGTGGTCGAGCGAAGCTACGTATATTACTAGTTTGTTCAATGGCGAGTAGAATGTATCTACTATAGCACCAGAATCGGCGGCATCCAGGGGTCACAGTGGTGACCCGGCTGACAATGCGAACTGCTATACAGACAGCTTGGTGTTTTCGAGTCTGGTAATATTTGACTCTTTGTGCTATTTTATTTTGGTATATTGCTTTTATTAATTTTTTTCATTAAAATCAAACGAGAATAATTTTTTTCATGCAAGGGATTAAGCTATCCAAGGTATCATTTTTGAAAGATTATTACATATGATGTATAAAATGTACTTGGCAATCTAAATAAGTTAATTGTTTTTTACGAACATCATTGGTGATTTTTTTGCTAGTATCTTTTTGGCAACACTGTGTTTAACAGATGACGCGTGAATCGTGTCTCATGTCATTATCAAACTTGTTCAGTTTGGTCTATAATTTAACCACGAATCGACTTACGAACGAACAACGCTTGCAAATTATTGAATTTTACTATCAAAATTCATGCTCGGTTAAGAGAGTGCATCGAGCACTGCTTCCAATTTAGGGGCAATTTGGTCGGCCTACTGAGGGAGCTATTCGGAAGCTTGTGACTAAATTTCGAACCCAGTTTACATTATTGGACATTAAACCACCAACACGCAGACGTAGAGTCAGGACTGAAGCAAATATTGCGGCTGTATCCGCCATTGTTAGTGATGACCGTGAAATGTCGATTCGCCGCCATTCGCAGCAATTGGGCCTCTGTTACTCCACTACGTGGAAAATTTTGCGACAGGATTTGGGTGTAAAACCTTATAAGATACAGCTGGTGCAAGAATTGAAGCCACACGACCTCCCACAACGTATCCAATTTGGTGAATGGGCGCTGGCAAAGTTGGAGGAAGATCCACATTTTTATCGAAAAATTGTGTTCAGCGACGAAACTCATTTCTGGTTGAATGGGTAAGTTAACAAGCAAAATTGCCGCATCTGGAGTGAAGACCAGCCAGCAGCATTGCAAGAGTTACCAATGCATCCCGAAAAAATAACTGTTTGGTGTGGATTATGGGCCGGTGGCATCATCGGGCCATACTTCGTCAAAGACGACAATGGCCGGAACGTAACTGTGAATGGCGAGCGCTACCGTGCGATGATAATAAGCTTTTTTTTGCCCAAAATGGAAGAGCTGGACTTGGCTGACATGTGGTTTCAACAAGACGGTGCCACATGGCACACCGCACACGAAACAATGGCCATATCGAGAGGCGAGTTCGGTGAACAGTTTATCTCACGTTTGAGGCCCGTGTGATTTTACGCCGTTGGGCTATTTGTTGTGGGGCCATGCCAAGGCTAATGTCTACAAGGATAAACCAGCAACGATTGATGCACTGGAAGCCAATATTGAAGCATTTATTCGTGAGATACCGGTCGATATGTTGGAGAGAGTGTGCCAAAAGTGGACCTTGCGCACTAAGTGACATATAAATCCGAACACCCAGTTTAAATGGTTCTATTTTAATAAAATTTTGTATAAGTACTTAATGAAGCATAATAAGTAAATGATAAAAATTTCAAAATGATTGCACTGCTTTAAAGCCCTTTGACCTTTAATAATGTGTGGATGCACCCTGATGTGCTACGCATTCTCCAACGCGCCTAGGCATGCTTCCGATCCGGTGGTCAATGTCCTCCTGTGGTATCTCATTCCAGGCAACCACCAACTCCTCTCGAACTGCTTCTAGAGTCTGAGGAGGACGTTGCAAATTGAGCAATCTCCTACCCATCATATCCCACATGTGCTCAATTGGGGATACGTCGGGAGATCTTGGTGGCCATGGTAACAATGTGACATCATTATGTTGAAAGAAGTGTATTGTGACTCTTGCAACATGTGGTCAGGCATTATCTTGTTGGAAAGTTGGATCTGCCAGGGTGTCAAGATAGGGTAAAAGATGGGGTTCTAGAACTTCGTGGATATAACGCTGCGCGTTAATGTCACCTCTGATGAAGATTAAAGGTGACCTGGAACCATAAGCTATAGCACCTCAAACCATAACTCCAACAGTGTGATGAACATGTCTTTCAACAAAAAACTGTGGATTCCTCCTTTCACCACGTCGCCTTCTAACCCTGGCACGACCATCGTGCATGCCTAAACAAAATCGAGACTCGTCACTAAAGACAATACTGTTCCATTCCTGATCCCAGAGTGACCGTTGTCTGCACCACTCAAATCGATTACGTCGGTGTTCTCGAGTTAGTGTTCTGCAAACCATTCATTTGCAATGGACCTGGTAGTGGAGAAACGGTCCCTTGAGGCCAATAATCTTAGGCGGCGATCTTCACGGTCTGTTGTTCTACGGCGGCGTCCAGTGCCCCTTGCTCTTTGCGTACGGCCTTATCGAAGCCATGCCTGACAACACCTAACCACAGTGTCTACACTTCTTTGCACTCTAACTGCAATTGCCCGAAAAGAAAGTCCAGCTTCCCGAAGTCCCACTATACGGCCCCTATCAAACTCACTAAGTTGACGAAATCGTACAGGTCTCCGTACTCTAGGCATCGTAACCGATCGTAAAGGATGTCAAGAACCAAAATCCGCCAACGTTGATTCTTTACTGCGGCTGAAATATTCATTTTTAGAGCGTTAGTGGATTAAAAAAAAGCAGTATAAAAACCGGAATGTCCAACTGATAAGGCTGAAAATTTGTTCACTTGTTATTTACAGTAAGATAAAGACATTCACCAACTTTTATTAAAATAAAACCATTTAAACTGGGTGTTCGGATTTATATGTCACTTAGTATGTATCGACCGTTCTATCGACTCAAATAAAGATTTAATCGTTTTTTCAAATTTTTTGTGTTTTTTTTGAAAATCAAATCCTATACCTCTTAAAAAATCACCCATAAAGGCGGACCAAAATGGTCACTAAGCTGTCAAAATTTTGATTAATTATGCAATGCAAAAGATATTCAACCTAAAACAATTCTCTCTGCGTCCTGTATGGACATCTGGTTTGATTATTTTTGTTGTCTCCTATCTACTCCTTAGAGATGAAGTCTTATTACTGGATACTATGTACGTACCTATGTAAGTGAAGTAAAAGACCGTTGAACTTAAGCACGAGTACGTATAATATGATGCAAACATAAATTCGCATACAGTAGAATTGCTGCACCATATATTGCTATAATCTCCTAAGTTGTGTAACATAAAATGCTGAATTAAATATACCATTGAATCAAAAAGTCAAGTTTTAATTTTTATGTTAATATATGATATGTCGAAAATGTGAGCTGATTTCGACAAGCCATTATACTATTTAAATTAGAATATTATTCAGATTATTATGTATTATGTAAAGATGAATCTAAGTCTGATCAGAGGACATAACTTTCTACAAATTTACGAAACAGTTTTATTGAATATAATTGAAAAGCGATACTACTCGTACGTTAATTGGTAGATGAGACATATTCTTTGATGCCGATCAATTACTGTTGAGTATCAAGCCTTTGAAATAGTTTTATGGTGAACATAATATCGGATAACCCATTAAAGTTAGCATCGCGCTGATTACTAATTCTTAAAATCCATAATATTTTTGACCTCATAGATCATTTTTTGAAAAGCATTGCTAAATCCCACTACACTTTAGCAAACCAAAGCTTAAAAGAAGTTTTGCCAATAAAACCCAATATGAATTGCACAAATATTTTGCTGTTCGTTACGACAAAAAGTCGAACGTCTAGATGCTGAACGCTTTACAGAATTTCGCGAAATAAAACAAAAAACCTGCATGATACAGCGATTGAATGGTTGCCTTTTTTTGAGTTTATATTCATTGCTGCTATGTTTTCAGTAATCCGTTAAATTGATAGATAAAAGTTAAGTTAAGGCAAGACTGTCTAGATAACTCGCGACCATATCAAAAATATTGTTCAAATGAGCAATTTGAGGTTAGAGAACTTTTGAATTCCAAGCTGACGAACATTTTTTATCACTAAGCTAAGACGTAGGATCCTCAAATTCAAATTGCTATTTGATAACTTACATGTTTTGAGAATAGGTCCTCTCATGAAAAGTGTAATTTATAACTTCATTGAATGAGACACATATTTCGTGGGTTGAAAATGGATGATAAATATCCCTACCATGAATAAATGTCTAAGCAAAAGTAAATTTGAACAAACAATTCGTGACTATAATTAGTGATTGTCAATGAATTTATCCAAGAAGGATTACCTATCTGGCAGCAATGCGGGAGTTATATGTCATGTCGCTGTTTTTAATCGCCTTGTCTAACTGTCTGCTCTTTTTTTTTTGGCACTAGGACATTGCATCCCATTAGCCAGATCCAATCTTGTATTTGTATATCTCTAATTATGGACAAACACACGACGTCACAACACCCATGGCGAAGGCGAGATTCGAACTCGCGGTCCGGCCGGCCCGCTGATCAGTAGCACGACACTCTGACCCACGCGGCCAACCGAGGTCCCAACTGTCTGCTCTTCTTATACCCTATTTCACGAGTATCCATTACGATAGAATGACAGCTGATTATCTATTAGTATCTCAAAATCCCCCATATCGGCACAGGAATCATAATTCTGACGGAGTCATTAAAAGTCCAAGTACATTTTAAGTTACGTAATACGGGTGCTGTTGTGACTTTCTGGTCTGGTTCTATAAAACCATCACCGGCAAAAAATTAATAGATACTTATTGCATAAGGGTGTCAAAATCTGACATCCTGCATAAACGTCCCACTCGGAGACGCGATGATACTCGATTATAAATGCATTTAGCATTCTGGAAATATACAGCTAATACGCAATATGTTACTCCCTTTATCTAACTCATCAATATTCATTGATACATCTTTTTATGGTACAGGTATACGACGCATTTTTCCACTGTCTACACTTCGAAGTTACTCTTCTGTAAATTTTCCTAATGCAATTACCTCTGTGTTATCACCACCCAGTAATTACATGCAAAATGAAAACAAAGACATTATTTAGTAACAATCTTTCTTGAAGTTCTACACGCTGATCATTGCCTGATAGTGTAGTCATTTTAGACAATGCTCCAAAAATACGTCACGCATACTGAATACCGGTCTCTTGAATACAAGAGTAGTAACTATCTTGTATTCAGAAAACCCTTACTTGAATAGTTTTCCGAAAATACCTTATTTCGAACCGAGATCTTCATTGCGTAATGATAAAATTGATTTTCAGTCAACAAGTCGAAGATGGCATACTTGGTAAAAGATTGAAGAAACTGAAAATGAACATTTTTAAAATAATACATTTAACACAAAAAAAATTCTCAGGTCCATTACGACACATTTGTACTTTGAGTCATAAGCAAGCAACTTGGAAATACGAAAAAAGGAAAAAATGCAGAGGTGAATTAAAGGGATTAAAAAAATTGGCAAACAATATCCAAATTTTGTACATTCTTTGCGAACCTAACAAAAAAAATTCTATAAATATGTATTAAAATGTACTATTGCACCAATGAGGCTGAGTAACGACAGAACATAAATAACACTGAAATAACGCTATGATGTGATAGGATTACTCTATACGACACACCATCTTCAATGGAAAACTTTACTACGATCAACATTTTCACAAACAAAAACGGATTGCAGTTTTTTTACTGGTTTCAACTCAAATATTCCAACCATTTATTCCTTTAAATTGAATGCATTATTTAGAAATGCAATATGTAGATGTTTCCGGTTAGAAACTAATTTTATTTTTCCTTCTGTAATGGTGAACATTTCCAAATCTTCATGCCTCTGGTGTAGCCTCAGAAAAGAAAATTTTCGTACCAATATATTGAATACTCTACTCGGAAGAATTTCTTCCAGTTTTGTAATCAGTAGCGATCATTTTAAGACTTATGTTTATATAAGAATTATTGCCTTTATTCTCTAAATCACCCTGTATATTCTTTTGAAACGGAGAATCTAAGGACAGGAAAATATTACTTTTATCAAACAATTACTTTATCACGTCAAAATTTTTAACGGAATGCTATTATTTGAAGTTTGGTGGTAAAGGTGCCTGCTTAGAGCTGGCGCTATTGGGGATTATTAAAAAATATAGTTGGAGACAAAACATTTTTCGGAATTTTTGTTGATATCTCAATTACCCGGGAAGTTTCCAAAAATGACATTATGAGAATGTTACACAATGTAAGATTTTTAGAAAGATCTTTATCCACTGTACAATGACTACTCTAGAACAATAAAATTTGGCTCAGAACCAGAAGCTGTTTTGATCACAATAAACATACTTACCTAATTATATAAAATCAAATATTATAGTTTATTGAAATGAGCTTCTGCATTCACCGCACTATGATCTACATACCTGTGGTTGACGGTCACCGCAGGCAAAACATGACGAGATATGTTCAAAATAGTAGAAAAAAAACTGTGTATTCTCATAGACAAAGGTTCTCCACATATCGCAATAATTAATATGAGGATGGAGGGGTGGCCACATACTCATGAATATGCGCTGTTGCGTGAATGAAGAAATTAGACACATCGTATATAAAGTCGCGGGGTTTTGGTGAAGACACAAGATTCACGGTTCACAGTTCCAGTGGAAGAACAGGAAAGAAATAATTAGAAAAAATGTTCAAGTTTGTAGTGTTGTCAGCACTCGTAGCTGTAGTGTATGGTGCCCCTAAGCCTGGATATCTGCATGGACACATTGGATACCCTGCTGCTACCAGCTATGCATCTAGGTATTTTTTCTTGTTTTTAATTCTCCTTTAAAACCATTTTGTCAGATTTTCGTATTACGTATTTAGATATCGCATATTCCAAAAAATTAATAGAAAGATTAAAAGTTCTACTTTATATCACTATAACAAGATACACTTATCATTCTTCAAACCATTGGTGTTAGTCAGTATACAGGTAGAGAAATAATATCAACTCTAAACAGTTAATGATGAGCAAATTAACCTTTTCTTTTTACCATCGAGCAGTTGCAAATAATCTTGGGGAAAATTTATAGGGGAGAACTTGAACGTGGACGTAGATTATTTTACTTAACTCGACAAGAATTCCCAGTTTAAAAATTTCCTAAATTGTCTGTATGTTTTTATAATATCCCATCATTTTAGGCTCTAAATTAATTCTTTAAATTAGTTCTAAACACTTTTATCAGTCGTTCTATCCCACCAGTATGGAGTGTGGTAAAAAAGGTGTGAGGTACCTTATTTTTTATACATTGGGGACGGAGTATTTGGACATTATCGCTGGACAGTCAAAATATTAAACTGATTTGGGAATATTTTGAAGCCTTGTTGTTGTATGGTTTGTATATTTACTAGTCGTTCACTATTTGTTATATATTTACGATATTATATGGTTCTGATAATATGCAATTTATCTAAATTTCTCAAGTGATCTGTGTTCGTTTGTTTTTAAAATATTAACGGGGTAGCGTTTTCAGGAGGAAGAGTAGGTGAATCTATCATATCAATTTACATTTTTCGTTCCAGTACAATGTACAATATGGCTCTACAACACTGATCTAAATATAGTCGCCTGGTTACCCTGTCCAACTAAGTCAGTAATCTTGTATAAAAACAGTTTATTTCACAAAATACATTAGACATACAATGAAACAGTTTTAAACATCTATTTGGTTACAGTAATATGTTAGTGCCGAGTTGAGATAAGGAATCTTTCTTGAATTGCCTGAAGGAGTAAATGATAAACATTTGTCGAAATAGCCTCAACCATGATACTAAAAAGAGATATATAGAAATAGTATAAGGATATAAAAGCTTACTCGCCCACTGGTCCAAAGTAAAATGCCAAAAATAGTACGGAAAGATTTTCATCTATTAACTGTAACTAACTTTGTCGGTACATCGGCTTACTTGGAACAATTCGCAATAAAGCTGACATTGACCTCCCTTAATTGCATACGCATGCTGCTCATATAAAATACGCTGAACTTTTATCTCGATGTTAGCACGTATAAAAATTATGACAATACTTAAAGGTATAATAAATAAACATAAACTTTCCCTTAAATTTGATTTAAATAATCATATGGCAGGTTTCGCGACTGTGCGAACATTGAAGTCTCTCAGGGTGATCCTCTGATTTTTGATGCTCCTAAACAAGAAATACTTTTCTAGTCCGGCTATACTTCTTGGCATTTTCCAACTATTTTCATCTATTACTGTCAGATTGTCAAATTATTGGAAACCTACTTAATATAATGTAATGTAAGTAAAGTGGGGTGCCGCTATGCGTAAACTTTCATTCTTACCTGATTTTGTAGTCTCTCTTCAATAAACAAAAGAGCCAAAAACAGTGAGATATTCCAAATATTCCCTAAAATAAAGGGAAATCTAATCTCTTTTGGATAGGATTGAATATCTGGCTTAACTAAGTCCTGAAATGGTATTGAAAAACGTAACTAAAGATAATAATACCAGTCATTTTAACAACACCAATATAGTATTATCAATGAAAGTTATCTCCATGTGAAGGCGCTTGCGAACTATATTTGAAAGAACCTTGAACGTTATTTTTTTTCTAAAACAATTGCAATTGTTTTTGAATCGCTGTATTTAAAGTTTGTTATTATTTTTTTTGTCATTAGTATCATTAGTTTCTTGGCAAGGTTCATTTAAGCATTTTACTTTTCACGTTAACTGACCAGGAAGTATTATATTCAGGAAAAGTTCGACAATGAGATATCAGGATTTTTTTATAGTCCTACATGTGTATCACGAAAATCCTTGTATGTCTGCGGACCTGTTGGTCTGTCCGCTAGTCTTTGGCTCCTCTGTAACTTGGAGAGTACCTCACGGCTATTATGTAAAAAGCCTAAAAAAAGTGAAAAAAAACTACGAAATGTCAAGGCAACGAACATAGGGATAAAATAATGTGGAGCTGGCTAAGTTTAGTCATGGCAGCATTGCTAGATGGTTAGTAACCTCGGTTTTGCAAGGGAGAAATTTCTAGATCGTAATGTCGTCAAATGGGTGGAGTGCTGGAGACTCATTATATAAGCCTGTTTGACTAACTTTGTTTTTCTTTTGTGTATCATAATACATCAACATTAGCTGGTAATATGTCAAAAGATAATGTTTAAGTTAGTTGCTCTTCTTTTAGTTTTTATTTCAATAAAAATTGCTTTGAGGCTTCGAGTTGTTTTCTCCATCTCAGCACCTAATATTTGTATCATAATCTACACCAATTTTAGGCATAAAAATTGATGCCAATTTTTTAGCCAAAATTCAAAAGTCGATCTGAACATTTTTACATATTTTCTGCTGTCAGCAGATCAACAATTACTTAAAAAATTAAACAATCAACAAATTTTCTGAGATAATCGCCCCCTTGGCCGGAAATATGATTCTGTGATTATAAGTAAATGAAAAAAATTCTGCATATCTTAAAAAATAAACAAGAACTTTAATAAATATATATTTTAGCTCTATCTGGCAAAAATCTCACGAAGTGACCTACTTGCGTTTTCCAATTTTTTTCCAAAATAACTTGATAAACTATCGCAAATATTGAAACTGAATATGGGCTGATACACTGAAATTTTCAATTCGGAAATATACTGACATATAAATCCGAACACCCAGTTTAAATGGCTTTATTTTAATAAAAGTTGGTGAATGTATTTACCTTACTGTAAATAACAAGTGAAAAAATGTTTAGCCGTATCAGTTGGACATTCCGGTTTTTATACTGCTTTTTTTTAATTCACTAACGCTCTAAAAATGAATATTTCAGCCGCAGTAAAGAATCAACGTTGGCGGATTTTGGTTCTTGACATCTTTTACGATCGGTTACGATGCCTAGAGTACGGAGACCTGTACGATTTCGTCAACTTAGTGAGTTTGATAGAGGCCGTATAGTGGGACTTCGGGAAGCTGGACTTTCTTTTCGGGCAATTGCAGTTTGAGTGCAAGGAAGTGTAGACGCTGTGGTTAGGTGTTGTCAGGCATGGCTTCGAGAAGGCCGTACGCAAAGAGCCAGCGGCACTGGACGCCGCCGTAGAACAACAGACCGTGAAGATCGCCGCCTAAGATTATTGGCCTTAAGGGACCGTTTCTTCACTACCAGGTCCATTGCAAATGAATGGTTTGCAGAACACGGAAGACCTATTGGCATGCGAAGTGTTTACCGACGAATGAGAAGTTTTGGCTTGTTTTCATACCGGCCACACTGGGTCCTCCCTTTAACTCGAGAACACCGACGTAATCGCCTTGAGTGGTGCAGACAACGGTCACTCTGGGATCAGGAATGGAACAGTATTGTCTTTAGTGACGAGTCTCGATTTTGTTTAGGCATGCACGATGGTCGTGCCAGGGTTAGAAGGCGACGTGGTGAAAGGAGGAATCCACAGTTTTTTGTTGAAAGACATGTTCATCACACTGTTGGAGTTATGGTTTGGGGTGCTATAGCTTATGGTTCCAGGTCACCTTTAATCTTCATCAGAGGTAACATGAACGCGCAGCGTTATATCCACGAAGTTCTAGAACCCCATCTTTTACCCTATCTTGACACCCTGGCAGATCCAACTTTCCAACAAGATAATGCCCGACCACATGTTGCAAGAGTCACAATAGACTTCTTTCAACATAATGATGTCACATTGTTACCATGGCCACCAAGATCTCCCGACTTACCCCCAATTGAGCACGTGTGGGATATGATGCTCAATTTGCAACGTCCTCCTCAGACTCTAGAAGCACTTCGAGAGGAGTTGGTGGTTGCCTGGACTGAGATACCAAAGGAGGACATTGACCACCTAATCAGGGTGCATCCACACATTATTAAAGGTCAAAGGGCTTTAAAGCAGTGCAATCATTTTGAAATTTGATCATTTACTTATTATGCTTCATTAAGTACTTATACAAAATTTTATTAAAATAAAACCATTTAAACTGGGTGTTCGGATTTATATGTCACTTACATATAATGCTCAATCAATAACACGGTGATTTCATTTTCTTGCTATCCTGTAAAATTTACTAAACGTTGGTTGGGACACTTCGTGAGAAAGCCGACGATATGTTCATACACTTTTTTCTAAGAGGGGCTAACTTGTGTCGAACATATTCTCTTATATTCTGGTGACAGCCTTGTGTGGGAAGTGCCGAGTCAACCTAATTGACGTCATTTTTTTTTGTTCCAGGGTTGATGTCCATACTCCAGTAATAAAAACCTATGCCGCTGCTCCAATAATCTCAACACCTGTCCACTATGACTATGGAATTGGTCATGGATACGGCCTTGGTCACGGATACAGCTCTTTGGGTCACGGCTCGTTAGGACATGGTTACGGTTTGGGACATGGTTACGGTTTGGGACATAGTTACAGCCTGGGGCACTCTGGATATAGTCTGGGACACGGATATGGCGGATATGGACATGGCTACGGAAGTTATGGCCATGGCTGGTAAACGACTGTGTGATTCTTAGGTGAATTTTGATACATGTGTACCTATATGTAAAATATATCGTGTCTATTTTTGTATATAAAATGTTTTGTACCACGTGCGATTAAAAATAAATTTCCTCACCGAATTTGATATTATTATTGATCTCCACTCTGAGGTCTAAGCAAAATGCAAATAGATACTCCGAATTTTACATTCGACCCTCTTCTTGGTCCAAAAGATACGATTTTGAATTTTGTGAAGAGTTACGGAGAAAAGCGAGACATTAGAAAAGCCTTGTTCAAAAAATCTGCGACTTCAGTTTTTATCTAACACTCTAACTGAAATTGTCTTTTCGGAGCGAACAGAAAATAACAATACGAGTGCAGGGAGTTGATAGATAGAGTTATGTGTAAATACAATAAATATACTACGAACTAAGTAACTAACAAAATAAAATTCAAGAGAGAAGATGCACTTTGTTCAGATCGAGCCTTCACAAATGTTTTTTCTGCATCAAGACACACTACAAAGATAGTTGTATGGCAATTTCAGTCACATACAATATCACTCAACTCTACTTAAAGCACAGAAGTACTCTTTGTCAACATTCGATCACATAACGGCGAAAAAACATTATTAGTTAGAATATTGATCGATGGTGAAACTCAATTGGATGGAAATGATAAATATACTAAGTGACATATAAATCCGAACACCCAGTTTAAATGGTTTTATTTTAATAAAAGTTGGTGAATGTATTGATCTTACTGTAAATAACAAGTGAAAAAATTTTCAGCCTTTTCAGTTGGACATTCCGGTTTTTAAACTGCTTTTTTTTTATTCACTAACGCTCAAAAAATGAATATTTCAGCCGCAGTAAAGAATCAACGTTGGCGGATTTTGGTTCTTGACATCCTTTACGATCGGTTACGATGCCTAGAGTACGGAGAAGTGTACGATTTCGTCAACTTAGTGAGTTTGATAGGGGCCGTATAGTGGGACATCGGGAAGCTGGACTTTCTTTTCTGGCAATTGCAGTTAGAGTACAAAGAAGTGTAGACACTGTGGTTAGGTGTTGTCAGGCATGTCTTCGAGAAGGCCGTACGCAAAGAGCAAGGGGCACTGGACGCCGCCGTAGAACAACAGACCGTGAAGATCGCCGCCTAAGATTATTCGCCTTAAGGGACCGTTTCTCCACTATCAGGTCCATTGCAAATGAATGGTTTGCAGAACACGGAAGACCTATTGGCATGCGGAGTGTTTACCGACGGATGAGAAGTTTTGGCTTGTTTTCATACCGGCCACACTGGGTCCTCCCTTTAACTCGAGAACACCGACGTAATCGCCTTGAGTGGTGCAGACAACGGTCACTCTGGGATCAGAAATGGAACAGTATTGTCTTTAGTGACGAGTCTCGATTTTGTTTAGGCATGCACGATGGTCGTGCCAGGGTTAGAAGGCGACGTGGTGAAAGGAGGAATCCACAGTTTTTTTTTGAAAGACATGTTCATCACACTGTTGGAGTTATGGTTTGGGGTGCTATAGCTTATGGTTCCAGGTCACCTTTAATCTTCATCAGAGGTAACATGAACGCGCAGCGTTATATCCACGAAGTTCTAGAACCCCATCTTTTACCCTATCTTGACACCCTGGCAGATCCAACTTTCCAACAAGATAATGACCGACCACATGTTGCAAGAGTCACAATAGACTTCTTTCAACATAATGATGTCACATTGTTACCATGGCCACCAAGATCTTCCGACTTATCCCCAATTGAGCACGTGTGGGATATGATGGGTAGGAGATTGCTCAATTTGCAACGTCCTCCTCAGACTCTAGAAGCACTTCGAGAGGAGTTGGTGGTTGCCTGGAATGAGATACCACAGGAGGACATTGACCACCTGATCAGAAGCATGCCTAGGCGCGTTGGAGAATGCGTAGCACATCAGGGTGCATCCACACATTATTAAAGGTCAAAGGGCTTTAAAGCAGTGCAATCATTTTGAAATGTTTATCATTTACTTATTACGCTTCATTAAGTGCTTATTCAAAATTTTATTAAAATAAAACCATTTAAACTGGGTGTTCGGATTTATATGTCACTTAGTATAACTGAGTTTTCTTGAAATCAAGGAATTTAGACCCCAAAATCACAGCAAGAGCTACTTAAACGACAAATCAGTATGTTCGAAAGCGCAGCGATATAAAAATTTTGAAAGGGAGGGTATAGCTTTGCGGATGGCTGTTACAACGTTGCCAAGAGCGAAAAAAGGTAACAACACCAAAACCATGAACTGAAAACGGGGCAGACAGGAGGCAAAGGACCGCGCACAAGACGTATGGAAAGTACGTCCCAGTCGATTTGTCCGAAAACTTTTTCAAAGTTCAAAGTTTATTCAAAGTTTATTCAAATTCAAAAACCAATATAACTTACAAATTAAAAACAACCTTCAGTACAATTTAAATGCAAAAAGCTTCAAAAATACATGAGCTTGAATGCTCTTGCTACCCTGAATAACCAAGATTGCAACAGAAATCTGAGCAAAGATACTAGCATCAGATCTAGAACCAGCAAGTAACGATATATGAATTGTGAAAATTCTGTATACTTTTGTAAAGGGTAAATGTCTGGATCTTGTCGTCACAAATCCTAAATTACGTTTCTGCATAAACAAATCTAAAATTCATAACAATAGTACAGAAGCATACTAAAAAACACTCAAAAGTATAAATATAGAGTACATAAAATATGAATATCTGAAATATGATAATAGAGGGATATTTCGAGTAAGGTCAAACTATCTTGCTTAAACAATAAAAATTTTGCGTAAAGGTTAAGCAGAGAAACAAGAGTACTACAATTTACTACAAAATAATAGACACCTAAGCTATAAGCTTGTGTGTGTCATACAATATACAAATTCATTGCATGGCTAATGGTCATAAGGTATATTATGAGCAAATGTATATAAAAAAAATAAATAAAAAAAAAACATTAGATAGAAACGAAATTACTGAGTTGAGTCAAGCTACCGTCGATGCAAGCATGTCAAAGTTATTTAAGATGAACTTCTTAATTCTTTTTTTAAAACTATACTTCGAGAGGATTTTATATTCTAGGGGTAATTTATTATACAACCTAATACCATCAAACATTATGCATTTTTGGCAAACAGATCTATTCACTGTGGTATAGGTGTAACTTATATTTATTTTAGTTCTTGTTTCATAAGCGTGGCTGGTTGGAACATTGTTTCGGGAGTGAACAAATTTTAGAGCAGCAAAAATATATAAACCTCTAACATTCAAAAGATCATTTTCAATGTAAACAAATCTGCAACTTGACCTACATGGGATATGAAAAATAGTCCTGACAATATAATTTTGCGTGGTTTGTAGTATTTTTAAAGTACTAGTGTATGCGGCTCCCCAAATACTTATCCCGTAAGTTAGTAGAGACCCCACAAACGAGTTATATATTGAAAGAAGACTCTTTCTGCTTAAAATATTCCTAAGAATGAAAAACTTATGAATAATTCTCCTTAATTTCGATGCCAAAAGCTCGGCATGACTCTGCCATTTTAAATTACTGTCAACAATGATTCCTAAGTATCTAATAACTTCAACTCTTTCGACAGTGTCAGCACTATCATTTATACTTAATGTTCGGTGGTGTAATGACATGCCTGCTTTGGTTGGGGAAAACGTTACATACTTAGTTTTAGAGATATTCAGTTTAAGTAAATTGTTATCCAACCAGCATTTGACTTTATTTAATGACAACTCGGCATTCCGTATTGCGTCATCCCATGAATGACCAGTGCAAACTAAAACAGTATCGTCTGCATATGATATCATCTTACAGTTGAAATTACATCGAAGTAGTTCATTTATGTATATGAGGAACAGTGTTGGTCCCAAAACTGTCCCCTGAGGCACACCTATTTTGATCTTTTGAATGTTGCTTAAATCTGACCCTACCTTAACTTGTTGTAATCGATCAGCCAAATAGTTCTCAAATAAGTTCAGAACTCCACTACGCTCTAGTTTCTTTAATAAAATTGTATGAGATACTGAATCGAAAGCCTTTTGAAGATCTAGGAAAACTGCAACAGTCTTATTTCCATCTTGAAAATTTTCAAGCACTTGTCCTGTAAGTTCTTGTAGAGATTGCTCTGTATTGCAATTTTTGCGGAATCCAAATTGACAGTTCGATATTATGTCATATTTCTCAAGAAAAGAACAAAGTCTGTTATTCAAATCTTCCCAAATACATTGATAACTGAAATAATTCTATAATTGAACATATTGTCTTTACTTCCAGATTTAAATATTGGTGTCACTATGCTTTCTTTAAATTGGCGAGGAATTACTGAGGATTTGAAACAGAGGTTGATAATGTGAGTTATAGGGTGACTGATATACTTCATGATCATCTTGATAGTTCTAGTGTGTAAGCCATCTTTTCCGGGTGCGCTATTATTTTTCAGATTACAAACTATTTGTTGTAACTCTATGTTATCCACTGGAGTTAGAAACGTAGAGTGAGCAATGTTGATGACATGAGGATCTGATGTATCAAGAATTGAGTTTTGATGTATCTGACTTGTTATTTGCTCACCTATATCAACAAAATATTTATTAAAAACACAGGCTATATCAGTGGGAGTGTCCAGCTGCTGATTATTGTGATTAATTGATTTTACGTCATTTTTTTTTATTTTGCCAGCATTAGTTACCTCATTAATAACATCCCAGCTCTTCCTATAGTTATTACCAGCTAAAATGAGTTTTTGTGTATAATATTGATTTTTGGAGATCTTAATAAGATTAGTTACTCTGTTTCTGTAGGAGATATAGGACTGTCTCAATACCAAATTATCATTATCTTTCGTCAAACTCTGTTTCAACTCATCTCTCTTCTTGATCGAAGTAAGAATACCTTCAGTCATCCACGGCTTGCGTTTTCTGGTCTTACTATTTATTTTTAAATAATAAGTTGAATGATCTATGCCTTTATATAATTCATTATAGAAGTTATCAGTTGCTTTTTGGACATCACTCTCTGAAAAAACACTGTCCCAAGTCACCACTTGTAAATAATCTGTCAACTTTTTCTCATCAATTTTCTTAAATTCATAGCTGTTTTTATTAATGATACAATTACTTCCTTTCAAATACCCAAAATTGAACAAAACAGGATAATGATCGGTCATACAATTTTCCAAAAGTATTGGTTTACACTCAATTGCTGTTTCAGAGACCTTAAATCTGTTTGCCTTCAAAAATATGTGGTCGATAATCGTAGATGAGTTAGAATCTACCCTAGTAGGTGTATTAAACGCAGTATAACGTATTTCTTGTCTTTCTGATTAAAAGTTGTCATAAAAACAAAGCATTCCTCTTATTGGTTGCTGAGAAGCAGCCCAACTAGCAAAGTGGTGCTATAAGTTTTTGGTCAAAGAACTGTTACGCCGTAAAAGCTCTCTTTTGTTGTTGCCTGAATAGCAAGATTCTGGCTTAATGTTGTGTGAAATGCTTTGCCTCGTATTTCGCCCTGAAGTGAGGTGTCTAAAACATTCCTGTAGCTTACTTACAAATACAACACCTTATAGGACGAATTTTGAACTGGTACATTAACGTTTATACAACTACTTTATAGAGCACATGAGCTCGGTAGTCAATATAGTTGTGTTGAGGCACTTATACAACAAACCCGAGTCTTGTTGCTTTCGTTTGCAAAATTACTACTTTAGCTAACAACTTGCTCCCAACGGAAGCATTTATACAACTGTCGTTTTAACTGTTGGAGGCTACACATTTGTAACAATATTAAAGCTTTATACTACAAAATTGCTGTACTCGGCAAAGATTTGTTGCTTAATATACAGGGTGTTCCTCAATGATATGCGAAAATTTAAGGGTGTGAATCTACATGAAAAATTAATGTTAGTTTGCTTTATAAACTATGGTCCAAAAATGTTTCCTTACAAAAACTCGGGGTGTTGAAGTTTTAGGAAGAAAATGGAAATTAATTAATATTTTCAGAACCGCTTCAGATATTTCACTGATATTTAGTACGTAGTGGAAGTTAATAAAGTTGCATATTTTTTACTGCAAAAATTATCTTTAGCTTCAACAGTGACGTACGTATCGGTATTGACTTGACGATATTTTTTAAGAAAAAAATATTGTGCCAATGGTTTTTTGCCAAAAAAATTATTTAATGAACTCCCCCCCGTTCAATTTAAAACAAATGATCTTTCTTGAATTGTTTTCCTTCAATGCGTCATTTTTGAGTAAAAAAATAAAAACCGTTCTATTTTCTAACTTGCAAAATTATTATTAATTTAATTGGAAAGATTAAACACATTAGGGGTAATGGACAACAACAACTGACAACATAAACATAACATTAAAACCAACGAAGTGATTACAAAAATTGTTGAAAATAACCCCCTTCACTTAGTATGCATGCTTCCGCCCTCCTTCTCATGGAGCTGCGCGCTCGTTGGAATAACTCTTAATTCCTCTACAGTGTTAATGAGACTTGTGTACACTAGTGTTTTAAGATAGCCCCAAAAAAAGAAATCTAAACTGTTGAGGTCTGGGGACCTTGGTGGCCATTCTTGGGACCCACCGCGGCCAATCCAACGATTTGGATAAACACTTTGTAAATAATTGCGAACCGCTACACTGAAATGCGCTGGGGCACCATCATGCATGTACCGCATATTGTTTCTTATTACTAACGGAACATCATCAAGCAGCAAAGGCAACTGTTGTTGAAGAAATTTGAGGTAGGTCTCTGCGTCAACTCATCCCGGCAAGAAGAACGGGTCAATATAATGGTTGCCAATAATTCCTGCGCATACGATAACCGAAAGTTGGTGTTAGAAATGGGTTTCGCAGAAAAATTAGCTTCATCCGTGAATTGATTCAAATTGCGGATTTTGTGAAATTTTTAAAGATACCACTGACAAAAGGTCACACGCCTTGGAAAATCAATGGGAAGTAATGCCTGTACTCTTAAAATATGGTAAGGATATAACAAAAAATCCAATAGAATTCTCCAAACATTTTGATGGCAAATATGTAAGTGTCTAGCGATCTTCCTCGTACTCGTTTCAGGATATTCTTCGACTTCGTGCAGCACTGCTTCCTCAAGTTCAGGTGTCCTCACACGTAGAGGTCTACCTTCAGATGTTCCTTTTCGGACAGAACCGGTTTCAACAAGGCGATAATGAATATTAGAAAAGGTTCGACTATCTGGCAAAGCACGATCGGGATATCTCTGGTGATAAATCCATCTGGCTTGCTCACCATTACCCATATACTTAATGCATTTCCGCCAATTCTGCATTTGAATAATTCACCATTATTAACAAGATTGTAAAAACTAAATAATGAAAAAGATGTCACAATGAACAGATTTGAATAACAGAGACTTGTCAGATGTCAAAAGCCACTGACATATTCCAGAGCAACTAGATATTTACTGCTAAATTGCAATACAACGGTTTTTTTACTTAAAAAGGAAAAAAAAATAAAAAAATCATTTGTTTTAAATTGAACGGGGAATTCAAAAATAATTTTTATTTGGCAAAAAACCATTGACGTACCATTTTTTTCTTAAAAAATATCGAAGTCAATACCCGTGCGCACGCCATTGTTGAAGCTAAAAATTACCGTTGCATTGAAAAATATTTCTGAAGCGGTTCTGACAATAATAATTTCCATTTTTTCCTAAGACTTCAGCACCCAGAGTTTTTGTAAGGAAACATTTTTGGACCATAGTTTATAAAGCAAAGTAACATTAATTTTTCGTGTAGATTCACACCCTTAAGTATTCTCATATCATTAAGGAACACCCTGTATATGCAACTTCACTATAACCTAAGTTTCTGCTGTCATCGTTTTAGGTTAAACGCCAGTACTGTCATTCTTCTTCAAGACAAGCAACGCATGAATAAAGGTTCCATCAACTTTTCAAATAGATAGTGTAGAACTGGTACCACTTCTGAGAAAACATTCGACTCTGTCCATATTTCATTTCAAAGATTTGCCAGATTACTGTATAACACCTGCGGATAGCACCAAAATATTTTATCAAACCAAATATAATATGGAGGGTGCCATAAAGGATTTTTTCGCGAATCCACGGTGTAGCACAATGCACTACCGGGAACCGATACTAAAATTTTTGCGAAGAACGGGAATCGGGTGTGACACCGTCCGAATGTCAAAAAATCACGTGGTACGGGTACTCGCCTAACGTCTGTGAGGTACTAGCGGGTGACAGGTCTTATGTCAATGTTATTTGAAAAAACAGGCATCTCAATTAAAAATTTGTCTTCGCAGTGCTGAAAATTGAGTTATATTATTAAATCATAAATGGAGCAACACGTCCACCTGATTTTAAATGACGAGGAAGAAGGTGATCGAAGAGATATATGAACCGCACTTGTAACTTGAAACTGTCAAAACTTCGAGAGGAAGGGAAAATTCCATCTGTTCCCGCTCTGGTTCACTACGGGATCACGCGAAAAAATCTCTATAATTAGACATAACCACCCGCCATATTGGGTAAAAAATGTAACCCTGTATTGAAAATCAAATAATTACGTTTCGGCCCGACATTACAGATGAAAAATAATGAACATTAGTGTAATTGTGACTTAATACAAGACTGGTGGAAAATTTAGAACAGTTAAGTTCAGATTTTCATCTTAAAAATCTAGACATATTTTTGATGATTAATATAAAATATGAACAAAATACTAGGCCCGTAGAAATTGCATCACTGTTTTATACGATAATCACAATAAAATTACTACTTTTGACTTACGTACTTTTGTATGAAATTCATAATGGATGATATGTCAGTAAACAACAAGAATGTAATGTGCTAGTTACAATACATAAGAAATAGTTTAGTCGCCATAAAACGGAATCATGTAACAGTATGGTTGTTTAGTTGACAAAATTAAATCTTGCACTGACGCAAAGGTTTTTTAGCGGATGCAAGAGTGTTCACACCTTTGTTGTATAACTGTCAGTAGCAGCCCTTATACTACATCTAAGTGACTTATATTCGGTGCGCCCATTCTGCTTGAGCAGCTATAGAGCTGTACTAAGAACGCTTTGCCAATGCTCTTACAATCAACAATGCTGTGTAAAGAGTACTGTATTAAAGTTCTTACAACCCTAAAGGTGATAATTGTTAGTTGGGAGGGGGATGAAATTTGACCAATTTGCACAAGTGGCGAATGAGTCAGTTTTAGTTATAGGTACTGAAAGAAATATTTCATTAACACACCTTCGAGGAAGGTGTTGGACGGTATGGTGATCTTATCCATGATGTTAATGCTGGACTCGATCTGGCACGAGTTGTTCGAAAAATCAAAAACGATTACTCAAAAGGACAATACTTTTCACAAGAGAGCGGAAGGTCGCAGTTGTGTCCTTGTCATTTTATTGTGACGAATACTGCTAGGTGCTTATAGTAATTAATACATTACTAAAAATAGTGCTACATATACTCGTAAATACTTTCGAGCTTTGAGATATCCATTTAATATAATAAATTGCAACATACTAAAAAATAGGCAATTTTGGAATTCAATATCCGTACTGTGCCGCAAAAGCTCCACTTTGACAATAATATGGAAGCATGTGTACTCCTACAAGTTTATTTTTTGTTTTTTATCCACGTAAACTACAGGAGAACAATTTAGGTCAAAAGTGACCAAGCGTTTTTTAAACAATGCACCTAGCAAGCAATTCACTCAAAGCCACCGTTTTTTAACAATTAATACGGCTGTAGCATCGGCCTGAAACTCTTTGCTTTCCCACCATTGTTTTCATGTTGGCTTCGTACTCATGAGTTTTAGCAGGAACAAAAGACGTACTGCACAATTTGTTGTAGTATTGAAAATCTGGAACAAAACGTTAAGCTCAATACAAATTTAGACTTTGGCATGACTTTTATGTGGGTTTTTCGCCCCTTAAGAAAAAATATTAATGGACGAGATGATATACTTGATTTTGAGCATTTTGAAACAAAGTTGGTCAAAAAAAGTTGATATTTGTAGCAATGACACGGGACTAACTAAATATAAGTCAGTTCAAAAAAAATAAAATGCTGAAAGTCTGGAAAACTATAAGGCTTTTACTAAAACAAACTTTCACCATTTAGTAGGCCATGACGTGACGTATCTAAAGTTGCAGGATTACCCTTCAATTCCGGGACATTCAGTACGGTTCAGCCCCTTTATTAAAACATACAGATACCAGACAGATATGTGTCAGTACCGCAATAGAACAGTGAGTCGCAGTGGAGGGTCAAGATTGATCCGCTCACAATAAACATACCTGCCAAGTGCAATGTGAAAGAAAACAATAAAATAGATTATTTAAAACAGGAATTATGTTTATTTGTTCGGGTTACGTAGTAATAGGAAGTTGCTTTAAATAAATTATCTAATTAATACACAAAAACTAAGCTCGTTAGAACTTCTTGTAGTAACCCTACACTGGATGATGTGTTCCATCAAGTTTGTAGAGCAGATTTTTGTTTAGGCTCTGCATGATCAAGAAAAATGACTTTTTGTAACTATTAGTTGCACCACTTCACCACCATGGGTAGGGATATCCATAGCCAGATCCATATCCTTTTGAGAAGTATGCATGTCTTGCTATGGTCGGGCACTCAATGGAATAGGCGCTGAATAGTGGCTTGTGGACACCTGCCGAAAATAATGAAATGTTATTTTGTGTCCTATTATCGAACTGCTAAATAGCTATATAATGGGTATGTAAATTCTGACGTCATTCCTCACATATACTCACAACCTGTTGGATATATTTGTGAGAGAGGAACTGATTGCGTGCAGATATGCATTCCAGAAATATAGTATATAATAAAACCTGAACAATGCTTAACCAGAGGAAAGCTTTCTTTTGGAATAGTTTCACATAAGTCATCGTCAGCTGATAAATTTAAACCAGAAGTTAAGATGTATATATCGAGCCATGGAAATGCTGGCATATATACCCGTTTGTGGCCTGTTCTCATTGCTTACATCTATATTGAATCCTGCCAGTGTCTCATCTATTCATGTATACTAAGTGACATATAAATCCGAACACCCAGTTTAAATGGTTTTATTTTAATAAAAGTTGGTGAATGTATTTATTTTACTGTAAATAACAAGTGAAAAAATTTTCAGCCTTATCAGTTGGACATTCCGGTTTTTATACTGCTTTTTTTTAATTCACTAACGCTCTAAAAATGAATATTTCAGCCGCAGTAAAGAATCAGCGTTGGCGGATTTTGGTTCTTGACATCCTTTACGATCGGTTACGATGCCTAGAGTACGGAGACCTGTACGATTTCGTCAACTTAGTGAGTTTGATAGGGGCCGTATAGTGGGACTTCGGGAAGCTGGACTTTCTTTTCGGGCAATTGCAGTTAGAGTGCAAAGAAGTGTAGACACTGTGGTTAGGTGTTGTCAGGCATGGCTTCGAGAAGGCCGTACGAAAAGAGCAAGGGGCACTGGACGCCGCCGTAGAACAACAGACCGTGAAGATCGCCGCCTAAGATTATTGGCCTTAAGGGACCGTTTCTCCACTACCAGGTCCATTGCAAATGAATGGTTTGCAGAACACGGAAAACCTATTGGCAGGCGAAGAGTTTACCGACGAATGAGAAGTTTTGACTTGTTTTGATACCGGCCACACTGGGTCCTCCCTTTAACTCGAGAACACCGACGTAATCGCCTTGAGTGGTGCAGACAACGGTCACTCTGGGATCAGGAATGGAACAGTATTGTCTTTAGTGATGAGTCTCGATTTTGTTTAGGCATGCACGATGATCGTGCCAGGGTTAGAAGGCGACGTGGTGAAAGGAGGAATCCACAGTTTTTTGTTGAAAGACATGTTCATCACACTGTTGGAGTTATGGTTTGGGGTGCTATAGCTTATGGTTCCAGGTCACCTTTAATCTTCATCAGAGGTAACATGAACGCGCAGCGTTATATCCAAGAAGTTCTAGAACCCCATCTTTTACCCTATCTTGACACCCTGGCAGATCCAACTTTCCAACGAGATAATGCCCGACCACATGTTGCAAGAGTCACAATAGACTTCTTTCAACATAATGAAGTCACATGGTTACTATGGCCACCAAGATCTCCCGACTTATCCCCAATTGAGCACGTGTGGGATATGATGGGTAGGAGATTGCTCAATTTGCAACGTCCTCCTCAGACTCTAGAAGAACTTCGAGAGGAGTTGGTGGTTGCCTGGAATGAGATACCACAGGAGGACATTGACCACCTGATCAGAAGCATGCCTAGGCGCGTTGGAGAATGCGTAGCACATCAGGGTGCATCCACACATTATTAAAGGTCAAAGGGCTTTAAAGCAGTGCAATCATTTTGAAATTTTTATCATTTACTTATTGTGCTTCATTAAGTACTTATACAAAATTTTATTAAAATAAAACCATTTAAACTGGGTGTTCGGATTTATATGTCACTTAGTATATTTTGTATCGTCCTTATTTTACCCAGTTTGTCTTTTTAAAAGTTTCAACTGTATGGTTGCTATTGTTTGCCTTTTATTGTAATTGTTACACTGAAAGTTACCACCAGACATTTTGAATATGTAAATTGTAGATTTTTAATTTTTTAAAAGGGTTAAGTGGAAGAATAGATTTTTGCTAAACTTCACCCAAATAAAGACCTACTATTATCATTATTCCTATGTTATACGTAAAGCCCAAACTGAATTTTAAACAGAAAAAACAGATTCCAAATAAGACAATAAGGCATTTTAGATGTACTCATGCATCGAAGTCAAGCAACTCAACATTAAGAATAAAGAAATAATAAATTTTGAGTGAGAGCATACATACAAGTAATTTACATTTTTGAGTTAGAATTAAGCCCTCTGGTGCTTATGGTTCAGCGTGAAAATAACCCAGGTGTATAATGAAAATGTATTTAAATAATTGATATGATGTAACTATCACAGCCTCAACGTTCTGTATAATCCAGCTAAGCATGAAAACTCTGAATATGTTCAATTCTTACTCATGACGTTGCAATTAAGTAAGATAGCAGCTTGTATTTTTCACTTCCATGTAGGCACTGTCTGAATAATTGAGAATAATACGTTTTTGAAAACCTCCGTAATAACGGCGATTTTCTCATTGAGCATCAACAAACGGCTGAAAAAATAAACACACTGACAAAACTCAACCCCTATTAGAAGGGCGCTTTGAAACCCTGAAAAAATATTACCATGAAAGTCGATAAAGTCAATCATAAGTTTTTCTGCAATGATCTTAAACCATTCTCGCTCCCTAAAGTAATCATTTTACCAGAAGATATGTTTATATAAAAGTCTACAAATCGCGTATACTATCCAAAAAAGGTTGTTTTAAAAATATGTTACTAATATTTGTGAAAAACGGCATTTGTGTAGCCCTCTAGCAGCTAATTTTAGCTGAAAATAGTTTCCATCAATTTTCCTTTGCTGCTTTTAAAATTCAATTTTTAGCCCGATAGGTTTACGTCAGCTTACAAAAGTCAAATTTTATATTGTAGAAGATTCTGCGCCTCACAAAAGTATGTACTTGACCGGATTCTTTAAAGTATATCTGGCTCATAAAACAGGCAGTTCCCTTGGACCATGAGGGTCTATTTTCATTATAGTGGCTACAGACAGTATCATCCTAGGATACCCTAGGCAGCCCGTAGACTAAAAGTGGGATCTTACACAATGAAAACCTATTCACAAAGATTACTCTATCGTGAAGAGATACTCCAAAAATATTTTCACTAAAATTAAAGTAATTCTTATGAAGTAAATATACAGGGTTATCCAAATTAAGTGTCCACCATTAGTAACTTTGTTATTAGTGAAAATACAAAGTTGTTTGAATTAGCAAACTAGTAGCATTTTTAACGCTGGTAAAAATGAGAAATAAAAAAAAACAATTGAGAGTCGTTATTTTGATTTTTTTCAGTAAAATAACATTTTTTTAAATGGAAACCCCTGTATATTATATTTTTTTCTGTTAAAGCATCAAATTTTAAACAAAAAAGCTTACAATAACTTTTCTCCTAGGTTACAAATTGTTGACGTTATGGCCTCCAATCTGAAACAATTAAATTGTATCGACAAACTTTATTTTCAACATCAACTTATAATCTTACAAAATACAATAACAATTTTTTTTAAAGAAGATGCTCGAAAACACCACCTTGTTCTTCAATACATTTTTGGGCACGTTTTTCAACTGCTCGAACTGTCTTAAGTATGGTCCTACCATCTATCTGGTTATCTTTTCCCTAACTGCAGTCTTTAACGCGTCAAGGTTATCGTACCTTCGTTTGTAAATTTGGTTCTTTAAGTAACCCCACAAGAAGTAATCAAGTGGGTTTAGATCTGGTGATCTGGGAGGCCACTGTATTGGGCCATTTGTTCCTATCCACTGATCATTAAAAGTAGTACTTAGAAAATGATAAGTACCTCTGGAGTTGTGGGCAGGTGCGCCATCTTGCTGAAAATGCAGATGATGGATGATGTCTACTTATAAGATCCAATTCGTCTAAGAAATTAGTCAGAATTTCTGACATAAATTCCACATATCTTTCACCAGTTAGGGTTCCCTCATAAAAGAACGGGCCAACAATTTTTGAACCAATTATACCGCACCAAACGTTGAAACTGAAACGGACTTGTGGGCCTCTTGGATGTACTAACAAAAGATTTTCTCTTGACCAATAATGGTGGTTTTTTCTATTAAACATTCCAGAATTTGAAAAATTTGATTCATCTGTCCATAAAAGGTAACGAAAGTTATTTACATTTTGGCGACAGAAGCTAAGATACCAATGGCAAAAAACAAGTCTTCTCTCTGGATCCCCTGCCAAAAGCGTTTGAACTGGTCGGTACTTATACGGAATAAATTTGTATTTTTTTAAAATCCTTTGAACAGTACCATAACTGAAATTAGAGTCCTTGAGAATATCTGCTATTGAATTCTCACGATAAGCTTCAAAATATCCAATAACTGCAATTTCCGTGGCCTCGCTTATTATGAATTCTTTTGTTGCCCTTGTTTTAGCAAAAACATTTTCGTTGCCCCTAAATTTTCGATAAAGTCTCAGAAAATATCGTTCATACGGTTGAATGCGAGCGGGATATAATTCTTGCTCTCAAGGAGGATTTTCTGCACACTAAATAGCATTCTAACATATCACACTTTTCTTCATGGGAGAACATTTTTCTTTAAATTAATGACACAATAAAGCTTATAAACAAGTATTTACACTAATGTTTGACATTATTTGATTTTATCATTGTTTTCCAAAGCCTTCTAGTTGCGAGTATGTCCAGTTTAACAATTTGTCGCTTATCTTAATGCTGTCAAATCGCGAACGCCATGTTGTTTTCATAGCCGTCTTAATATTATAATACTGCAAATAATTAAAAATATTTATCGTTATTTTGACTTTATTTTTGACTTTAGCGGAAAACTCATTATGAACTTTTTTGTTTAAAATTTGATGCTTTAACAGAAAAAAATATAATATACAGGGGTTTCTATTTAAAAAAATGTTATTTTTCTGAAAAAAATCAAAATAACGACTCTCAATTGTTTTTTTTTATTTCTCATTTTTACCAGCGTTAAAAATGCTACTAGTTTGCTAATTCAAACAACTTTGTATTTTCACTAATAACAAAGTTACTAATGGTGGACACTTAATTTGGATAACCCTGTATATATCTACTTAGCCACATGGAACAGTTTTTCACAAACGAATAAAAACTTTCAGGCTACCAAATTAAGTAATTAAAAAATATCGAATTGTCAATGACAAAAAATGTCGATCAATGAAAATATAAACTTACCAAACGACAGAGGTGCTAGCCAGTAGCCTGGAACAGGTACCGGAACAGGTATAGGCTCAGGTTTGGCTTCCGCTTTAGCCTCTGCTTTAGCGTCAGCGTAGGCTTCGGGTGTAGGATCCGCTTTCGCGGTTGGTGTAGGATTAGCTCTTGCTACCGGGCTCGCACCAGGTGCAGCATAAGAAGATCCAATAATCAGGATGAAACAAATTGATGCATGTGTCGTGTACATTTTTTGCTGTTAATTAACGATGAGCAGCACTGATAGTGTAAGAACTGGACTAGTTGCAAGTCGCTACGTTTTTATATGTAAATTAAAATATAGGCTACGCTAATGGTGTAATTGAATAGCACGTTGGTAATATTCTAGATGAGTTACCTGACTTTTAATGATGGGTATTAATTGTCAGTGTTAATGTTCAAAGCAGTAATAATTTTATAAACACACTGTGTGCCTTATTTAGAACTATTAGTGCCAGCATTTCGTTTGATCTGAAAAGAAAACTAGAAGTATCAGATTTGTCTATGCACTTTAAATGAACTCGTAGATTCAATGAAATTGAAATTGATTTCGCTGTTGTCTATGCTTGATTCGCTAACATAACTAGAATATAGAAGATCGATATAATCACATGTTGTGGAGTATCCAACGAGGGTAGAGTGGGCTTCCGGAAGGTCTCCGAAGGGAGTGGGCAGGTCTGGTATACGGACGGCTCGGTCACTGAAGAGGGCTCTTTGGGTCTATAACTAGGCTATCTCTGCCTCTCGGCGGATACACCATTATTTTTCAGGTTTAAATCTTTGCGACTCTGGTTTGAGTATCCTGCATTTTGGAAGGGGAAGAGCCTCGGAGACGAATAACAATTTTCTTCGACAGCCAGGCTACGATGGGTGAAGGGCTTGCAAAAATACTTTGAGCCCTGTATTGTAATGAAGGGAGGCTCTGGAATGTCTAGCAGCGAGGCATCTTGTATCTTGGGTACCAGGGCACGCTGGGATAAAGGGCAATGATATGGTGGACGCTCTTGCGAAAGCAGGATCAGCGAGCAAGGTCATTGGTCCTGAGCCAGCCTTAGGGGTGCCTGCGTAAAGAGTCACGAGGAAAATTAAGAAGTGGATTGCAGGACAATACTCTCAGAAATAAAAAATCATGTTTAGACATCTCCGTCAGGCAAGGGAGCTTATTGTAGGGCCAATTGCTTATTTTTGGATAGAGCCAACCTAAGGATGGGGGTGGACAAGGATCCTTGTGTGAGCGCTGCAGGGTAGAGGAAGAGTCCTCGGCGCATGTGTTATGTCACTGTGAGGCTCTGAGCTACTACAGGCAGAAGGACTTATTCATTTCTTATTTACTTCGTCGCCGTCGCTGGATGGGTGCAATCCCAATGATATTAGAAAGAAGCGCGGAACTCTTTGAGCTTGGTTCACAGACCCCACGCCTCTGTTCCTATTCTGGTATTGGGCACACCGCGTATTCATGGCAGGGCCTTGGGGCTCCTCGATGTCTCCCCCCCCCCCCCCGAAGCGCAACAGCCCATTACAGCATGTTATGCTATACCTTCTGTCCTTCTGTGAAGTATAGCTACCAGGACTAAGCGAGTTCGCCCCACCCTGCTATGCAGTTTTCTATCTCCAAGACACCCCCTCCCCTCCGAGACAGAATTGTTATTACCCTGGATCCTGAGCATCCCCCCCAGATCTTTTTCTGGATAACACTACTGCTTGAGCAGTATCTCAATCTACAAGAAACGATTACTATCGCGAAATCAACCACAACAGTGGCTCCTATAAATTACTTTTATGAGCACATTAAAAATTTCCGTCATCGGACTAAACTAGGAAGTCATAGATGAATAAAATTAACAAATCGTAACTCATCATAATTGTTTGTATTAGCATTGGGAGGATTTCTGGAAAACCAAAAATTCTATATACTTGGATTTCTGCTTAAAGTGGCTGAACCTACCAGTATGTTTACAAACTAAGAAGCATGTCGACCAGAATGAAGTTTTGTATAGACACAGAAAATGGTTAAACTAAATACTGGTGAAATACTTTTCAGAGCTAATGACATTAGTTCCAAGAAGAATAAATAGCCAGCGCTAATTTCGTAAAGTAAACGGTTTTCATATTTAAATTTTAGATGTGAATGTTCAGTTTCCAAACGTAACTATGTCCGGTAGCCTAGCACTTACGGCTTGTCTATTCAATACCAAACATATCCAACCTACCATACCAGAATTAAGACTGAAATGAAATCGAGACTTGACTAGGTATGATCATTTATGTGAAGGAAATAAATTCGTATTTCTATTTTAATGGCAAATGTATGAAAATATGTATCACTATATTTTTGCAGGTGCTCAATATTGCAGGTATTAGAAACATCTTAATAAAACAACCTCTAGATACTTGAACAAAGAAGTTAGTAGTTCTGCTGCTATTAGATAGATTTCCAAGACCTGGAATGATTTTTCGACATTGGCATAGTAACCTCTTGTGTCAAATAATCAGCAAAATTCGAGCAGGTGATTTGTTAATCATAAATATGTTCACGCCAAGTAAAGACTATAAAAACTACTCCTCAATTTTGAAAATGTCTGTCACATATTCCAATTAAACCGTGGTACTCACTTGTATTAAAGCTCTTCAAATAAACACACCACCTTTATTCACAAATCCAAAACTCCGTATGTACAAACCGACTACATTAAACAAAATTCCTTCTTCAAGTGATCACCAGTCATGATGGATGCGTTCATGACCTCCTTCATGACCTTCCTCTTCTTCACCTTCCTCATCGCTTCCAAGCTCTTCACTCTCCTCTATCTCATCATGATGTCTGAACTGCTCATGATCATGATGGTGTCCATACTCATGTTGATTGATTGATTGATATGTTTACAAATTAAGAAGCATGTAGACCAGAATGAAGTTTTGTATAGACACAGAAAATGGTAAAACTAAATACTGGTGAAATACTTTTCAGAGCTAATGACATTAGTTCCAAGAAGTATAAATAGCCAGCGCTAATTTCGTAAAGTAAACGGTTTTCAGATTAAAATTTTAGATGTGTTCAGTTTCCAAACGTAACTATGTCCGGTAGCCTAGCACTTACGGCTTGTCTATTCAATACCAAACATATCCAACCTACCATACCAGAATTAATCAAACAACTTGCTTCTCCCTGACTATTGAAATTTGAAATAAATATTTTGTTTTCAAAAGCCTGGAGATTACAAATAAAGATGTAGTCTGCTTAGAAAATCACACCATATTGGGAATTTAATTAAGCCTGCATCTCATCAACTGCAAAAGCTCACCGCCACTGGAGTCAACTCAACCAAGCCACGCTCCTCTATATAATGCGGTTCCTTTTAACTATAATTTATTGCTCGGACATTACCTTCCAATATTATACTTTCGCGCTAATACAACATTGCAATTCAGTATTTTGGGAGGCCAGAAGACGAACGAGGTATGTGCAACTTCGATCGCTTATTATTGTACCTCCTGGACTAAAGGGAAATGACGGATTGATCTACTTCAAAAAAAAACTAAAAATCCTTTTTTTGTGCTTTCAGTAAAAAAAACTTCAGTATAGATACAAAAACTGCAGTCTTCTGCACTGACAATCAAAACAACAATAGCATGATCCGAATCCGGAACAATTCCTCCGGTTCCGGCCGATTGCACCTAACGAACCATACAAATTAGTTTCATACACTAGGCGATACAGATCGGGTAGAATAGCAGGAACAGAATGTTACAAAATCATTCATTATTTTTACTATGCCAAATTTAGTGTGTATATTTCTTCACCAATTTAAATTAGTGCTCTCTGCTGTACTGGCCTTGCCGAATAACCGTCTGTTAATGTGAGGACGTAGTCAGTTACCAAATATCCATTAGACGGTTATTTAAGTCCGCTGTGATTATACTTGAGTGAAAGATGGTATCAGTGACTGGACGCTTGGACAGTTTACTGAATTTCATACGATTCTGATGTAATCCGTTTGTTGACCATAGTCAGGGTTACAGAAAATGTGGACAAGATGTGGACAATTAGCATTTAGTTTTCTAGTCCGACCACTTCTCTTAGAGGTTTCCAAAATACCTTTTTGTTTATATTCGTTCAATATTGACCAAACTAATATGACTGCCGTCTTTATATAATTAAATGTTATTTGAAATGTACAGAATATCATTTAGATAATTTACAGTTAAGCTTGTAAAAAAAAACCCTGGGACCTTTGACGTCTTGAAAAGGTTTTTCATTTCACACACAAGAATATAGACCTCCTAACTTCATTATATTCAGTGACAATGAAAACAGAACACCGAGTGAAAACAGTTTGATTTGAATAATACATTTTTTGTATGACTGGATTTTTTCTCCAATACACGCCTTGTATCTGACGTACAGTTTAGTAAGACAGGATAGTGACGCATGCGTCGACTTCATCCCCACCACTTCATTTCCTCCAGCACAGGCCGCTGCACCAACTCCACCCTTCAGTAAAACACTGGACGTGTATTTACACCTAGGAGCTTTAATTTGTATTGGTTTTACATGTTTGATTTTTTGTTTAGTTTTACTGATTTGCCAGTCTGAAGCTAATTTACTAGATTTACCATGTGTTGTTCCTTTTTAGTTGCTTTACCAGCTTTATTTAATATAACTAGTCTTATTTTATTTTACACTTCACTAGTCTTGTTTATTATTTCACTAGCCTTAGTTTTAATGTTTGACATTGTGCCTTTACAACCGCAGCCACTGAAACTATCATCTGTGTTACTAGAATTAACTAGTGCCCAACTAGCAAAGTAGTGGTATAAGCTTTTGGTAAAAGAACCCATAAAAGCTCTCTATTGTTGTTACCTGAACACCAAAATGCTGGCTCAATGTTGTGTGGAATGCATATTTGCTTTCTGCAACATATTTTCTCTAAAATGAGGTATTTAAGATATTCTTATAGCATAGTTGTCCAACACCTTATAGGACAAATTTTGAACGGTTGCATAAACGTTTATACAACGATTTTATACGGCATATTTGCACGTTAGTCAAAATAGTCTAAATGGTTGTGTTGTGGCATCCATGGTATCATTTATAAAACAAACCCGAGCCTTGTTGTTTTGCTGGGCAATTTACTACTTTAGCCAACAAATTGCTCCTAACGGAAGCACTTATACAATTGTTGTTTAGTAACTGTTAAAGGCTGTACATATGCTAAATATGTTGGTATACAACTTCACCATAACCTTACTTTCTGCTGCCATATTTTTGTTAAAATGCCATAACCAATGTTTTAAGACAAACAATGCATGCATATTGGTTCAAAAGACTTTATCAACTGTTCAAACATAAGATATAGATCTGGCACAAGTTCTGGGTAATTCATTCGACTCTGTCGGTATTTCATTTCAGACATTTGTCAAATTGTTGTATAACACCTGCAGGCAACACCAAAATATTCTAATAAGGACAACATGGACGATGCGATGATTATACACAACCACCTGCCATATTGGGCAAACATTTCTTCCTCTATTTAATATTAAATAATTATGTTTCAGTTCGAAAGTACAGATATAAAGTGATAAACATTAGTGTAATTGTGTCTAAATATAGGACTTGTGGAAGATTTAATAAAGGTAAGTTCAGTTTTCCATTTTAAAAATCTAGACATACTTTTGATCATTATCAAAATATGAATCAAATACAAAGCCCGTAGAAATTGCGTAACTACTTTGCACGACAATCACAATAAAATTTTGATAGAAACTGAATCTTGCAATGAGGCAAATGTCTCCTATAGCGGCTGCAAGAGGCTTACACTTTGGTTGTATAACTGTTACCTGCAGCCCTTATACAACCTCTTAAATGACTGAAGTGTCCTATAAGGTGTGCCCATTCCGATTGTATAGCTGTTCTAAGAGGGTTTTGCCAATGTTCTTACAGTATACAAGGCTGTGTAAGAAATACTGTATAATCATTCTTGCAACTCTAATAGGAGTGATAATTGTTAGTTGGGTGCCAATTTATATGTAATAATTTATTCAAAATGAATGAGTAACTTTCATTTCAAGGAAAATCTGCCACTTTCAAGTTGAGTTCCAAATAAATCATGTTTTAAAGCAATAGTTGTATGTATAGTCAATTTTTACTAATTTTATGGATTTAATAATTTTTTGCAACATTATGAATATAAATTTTAAGTTGTGCATGTTGATCAAAATGTGTTAGATATCTTTACTTTAAATTATCATTCGATCATTCGAATCGGTAAAATAGATTATTTAATGATTCAGTGAGATTTCACAAAATATGCTTAATTGTACAATTTACCCAACTTTATAGCTTAACATTTCATTCATGATTGCTTTGAGCTTAACATTGTTCTTTGAGTCTCTGTTAAGTATTGTTATTTCCATCTTATGTCGTCAACAAGTCTGACTAATACCTACTGATTTGAAAGCATTTGTTCTTGGATGAACTTCTCCTTTCAAGGTCCGCTTAATGTAACGCAATCTCTGGCTACTGGATGTTATTATACTTGTAACTAAATAAATCTTACCTTTTTATGGTGGATCAGATACTAAAGGATATTGTTCGACATCGACATAGTCTGTAAAGATATTATCTATTGATTGTAGATGGCATATGTAGATAGAAGCGATTTCTGTGTTTGAAGAAGAAATGGTGTCAAGTAGACTATGTTAGGTTTATTTCCAAATCTAATACCACATGAAAGAAAGCAATTGCATATGAGATACAGGGTCAACCTACCTTGACCAGATTTCTATTGGACATGATTATATTTTTGTTTATATAACGTGGAGTAATCAGTTGTAGCGGTACTTCGTAAAGCAAACGCAACTTAGCTGCTCTTGAAGACTAACTACACACATATTGGCCAAAAAAAAAGAACGGGGCAGGTGTATTCAAAAGACTGAAATGAAATCGAGACTTGACTAGGTATGATCACTTATGTGAAGATTACTTCCTAATAAATTTTCACTCGCACCTTCGCCATATTTGAAAATAAGGAAATAAATTCGTATTTCTATTTTAATGGCAAATGTATGAAAATATGTATCACTATATTTTTGCAGGTGCTCAATATTGCAGGTATTAGAAACATCTTAATAAAACAACCTCTAGATACTTGAACAAAGAAGTTAGTAGTTCTGCTGCTATTAGATAGATTTCCAAGACCTGGAATGATTTTTCGACATTGGCATAGTAACCTCTTGTGTCAAATAATCAGCAAAATTCGAGCAGGTGATTTGTTAATCATAAATATGTTCACGCCAAGTAAAAACTATAAAAACTACTCCTCAATTTTGAAAATGTCTGTCACATTTTCCAATTCAACCGTGGTACTCACTTGTATTAAAGCTCTTCAAATAAACACACCACCTTTATTCACAAATCCATAACTCCGTATGTACAAACCGACTACATTAAACAAAATTCCTTCTTCAAGTGATCACCAGTCATGATGGATGCGTTCATGACCTCCTTCATGACCTTCCTCTTCTTCACCTTCCTCATCGCTTCCAAACTCTTCACTCTCCTCTATCTCATCATGATGTCTGAACTGCTCATGATCATGATGGTGTCCATACTCATGTTGAGGTTGAGGGTATTTGTTGACAGGATGGTGTACCTTAGAGTCTGGAATGGCTAGTATCAACAGTGGAGCGGTGTGGACAGTACCTGCAGGTGCGGGATGCTTCAGTGGGACATGACCTAGCGCAATTGGTACTGCATGAACCTTCTTCTCCAATTGGTGGCCCTTGAGTTGATGAGTTGCTGGGGGCCCTTGAGGTCTGGCTAGAGACACCGCTACCAAGGAAGCTAGGACCACGAACTTGAACATTGCTGGTTTGATTTCAGAAGTGTTATGGGACCATGCTGATAGATTGATAGGCTTTTATAGAGTATTCCCAGAAAATTGACAATGACTTTGGAAAAGTGTAATTATAGCATTAACCGTTTTAAAGTATTAATATGTGTAAGACCTTGACGTGTAGCGGTTTATTAATTTTTAGTGAAGTGAGGCTTTGTGCATAGTCACCTTCTAAATATTGGCAAAAGTTTTTTCCACAGTTTCGCAGACATGCGTAATTTAATTAGCAAACGTTGGAGCGGGTAATTTTGTTTTTTCTCTTGTCGTTAATGAGTTTAGTTCAAGTAAGTTGGTGTAAGCGTATACGTAAGTACTACAAAATACCGTTAGTTCATGTATTTATAAGTAACAGAAAGTCGTGTTTTTGCCCTAACGAACAGACTATACTTAGGGTGAGCCTTGTTTTCATGTAGTAATTTCTTTTTAATATTTTTTACGGATGTTAGGTCCACTAATTTTGTTTTATTTTTGTTTTTTTGGAGGTCAAAATCATAATATCTTCAACTGATTAGTAAGTTCACATGTGTCGTTCAAATGTTTTTTTGCTGAGGTGTTACATGTCTATCGCAATTTTGTAGTTGTACAAAATAGAATGACGTAAAACAGTGGCATATGAATCCTGAAGCTAAAATTGTTAGGCATTTCAGAGCTGCATTGAGTTCCACTGTATGAGTATGTGAATTTAAAACAGTATTTTCTGAAAACTATATTTCCGTATGCTAACAGTCTTTTTTCTACTTATATTACTTAGATTATTCTAAGACCTTGTCCTTGAGAATTTCCCAGGCTTTCCGCCCCACTTCAAAAATAAAGTGAAAACTTTTTTTGCAAAATAACATTCTTCATACTAAAAGTAACATACCTTCCTATCTTCAAAAATTGTTAAAATCGACTAGTCAAAGTCCAAGATTACATTTTTTTTGACATCAACTGCTAAAAATATGTTAAGGTTACTCCTTCTTAAGTTACACCATAAGTTACATTCTGCATCTTCAGTGTTGTAGGACATTTCAACATAATTGGACAGGTCAAAAAATGCTACGCATTTGGCCTTCTCTATCGCTAAACGTAGAGCTCCTATAAAGATGGCTAATCCGTACGGGCCATCCAAAGTTATTGGTTTAGGTACACAGTAAAAAGTCAGATGATTGTAACTCATTAAAATGATATGTCCACCTACATCACGTTGTCGACCGCCTAAACATTAACGTTAACCCTCCTGACATTTTAGTCATGCATTATGTATCAAAGAAGTTTAGCTTTAACTTTGCAACGTAATACCGTATACAGTAAAGATACATATGGAGATTGACAGATGCAATTTCACCCTGGACTACTGTGTAACTACATGTTTACAATGTCTAAATTATTACACAGCCATGTAAGTATCACTTAATGGTAGCCCACTAATTTGTAACCACATTTTCTGCGACCATTTTTCGTTATAAGAAACACCATGGATAAGTGGTAGCCGATTCATCGTGGAAACAATTTTTTCTGTAACGGGAAAAAAGTTTAACATTTTATCTCTGTTGACAGGTAACAAAACGTTACATTTGAAACTACTCTTTTCTCCGGGAAAAAAATTGGTACTTTTTTCCCGGATACTGTATAAACACATCAGCAAAGGTAGATATTTAATTTTAGAATATTTTATTATACAATAAAGTTTCATTTCCTTTATATGAAAAGTACAATTATTAAATGTGCATTGCATGAATGACACGTTCCTTAAACTATTCGATACAAGAGTCAAAATCCGCGATTTAGCTGGCAATAATTCTTGTGACGCTACTTCGGCTACTTCTACTAATTCCGGTGGAGTCAAAGAAAACTCGGAATACTGCGCGTCGGGAGACAAAAAACCGAAAGCTAAAATCTAGTATTTTTCCCGTGTATAATACACAATTTATTTCTGTGACGGGAAAAACGACGATTTACTATTGAAAAATTATATTATTACAATATATAACATTTTTCTATAATACGAGATTTCCGTAAAACAACGTAATATGTGCCTATTGGGACCCGTTGACAACATAGACCCACCTGTTTACTCGCATCAATCACTGTGACGCGAATTTGTAAATCGCGCCATTTCAGTCCTCCGCGTAACAACGTTGTATGTACGTAAACAAATAAGAATATCTATGGTTTATGAACCATTCCAGTGGGTCGATGTCATTGCTAAAGCCAAAGTTAAAAACCCTTTTAAAGTTGTCTGGATGCACCAAGCCTTCTTTGAGAATTTAACAGCTTTGGAATATTGTATATGGAAATACCTCAAATGTAAAATTACACAAGGATTGTGGCTGCAACTTACCGCTGATTCTCCAGCTACTTTGAGAATGAAAAAATCTCATAATATTATGCAGCCCTGGAATTCATTTCCCATAAGCAATCGTAAAAGAAAGGAAACAATGACTTTTACCACTGATATCATATCATCTGAAAAGTTACCTATAATGTATCACAACCTTCTTCCAATCAAAGATGAAAAATTAAAAAACCTTGATGATTTGAGTGATTATATTCCGCTTAAGTATGTAACATTTTATGAGAAATTAACTGCAACCCAGTAATACTTATTTAAGTTTCAGTTTTGGTTTCGAAACACGTTAATGAACTTAGAACGTATTTTTTTGTTATTAAAAATATGTTACTATGTTCTTTGGTTCCCTTAATAAATAGAACTGCTGAAAATACTTGTTTTGCTTATAGTCATTTAAAGCCTCCCTGTAACAACGTTGTAAGTAACGTGATCATACAACCTTGTTACATGCGTTTTCCATAAAAATGGTTCCCATTGCTGCAAAATAGGTGTCACATTTTTAAATTACAATAACTATATATAACTATTGTTCCTTTATTGTGCTGGCCAACTATAGACGCAGTCATTTGAAAAAAATGGTTCAAATTTGTTTTTCTTAATTTCGGACACTTAGCTTTTTTGTTACATACAACGTTGTTCCGGCTGACCCTTCAATTATCGATGTGAAATTTGAATTTTGAAATTGGTAGGCTATGTTGTACTTATAGCGACAATTAGACCTGCGCTGCTAAGGAACTTTTTAAAGTAATTAAGTAACTGTTAATTTAATTTTGTGAGTTGATTTAAAAATTCTGACCTTAGCTAAATCGTTTATACAATATCCGAGAAAAAGTACTAATTTTTTTTCCGGAGAAAAAAGTAATTTCATAAAAAGTAACATTTTGTTACCTGTCAACAGAGATAAAATGTCAAACTTTTGTCCCGTCACAGAAAAAAGATATTTAACCAATTTTAAGCACTTTCTGATAACCGAATAAAGTAAACGAACAATGAACCATGAGATTGACAAGTGACGACACTCTTATTCCCAAGAATTTGAGCGCGGGAAAAAAAGTACACCTTTGACGTTCCAGAAAGATTACCTTGATTTACTTTCAAACAGGTGGAACTGGTGCGTCAAACAATTAACAACTTTGCAATTATTATAGAGTATATATATGTATACTCTGTAAGAATTCACGAATGAACTCAAGGTATGTGAGTGGACATAGTTCTCTAATACGGTTAAAGTATTGCACTCCACCTGAAGTTAAGAATTTTAAACAGTTTTACGTGGAATAAGAAGCTTCAGATGTCTTAGTCTTGAAACAACCCAGATAACCAACACTGATATTTTATTTCTTGAGCTAGAGACACTAATTAATACAAAGTAGTGAAGAAACAACTTTTATTTTCTCTTACAAAAAATACATACACAGATTATTTACAAAATGACATCCACAACTGCACCAGGTCCTCTCTTTACCATTCGTGGTGACCGTTACCATGGTATCCATGAGCTGCGACCAGAACTGGAACTGTGTGAACAGACACAACGGGGCTGGAGTGGATCACATCCTTCCTATAGGAATGACTGACAGCTGGAGCAGCCACAGCGACTACAGGGGTGTGATGGTATGCATGGACAGCTGGAGCAGCATGGACAGTGTGCACTGGGGCCACCACCACAGGCTGGCTGATGACGTCCTTCCTTTAGATAGAGATGCAAAGGGTTCATCAGTAATCATTGAAAAAATTCAATGTCAAGTTAGTTGTCAATTCTGTATCTTGGTATGTTGAGTCAAATTTAAGAGTTTTATGAGAAAGCTGATCGATATAATAAAGAGTTTTGGCAATCACAAATTCCATACGCGCAAACGTTAATGTTGCATCATTTCACATTTATACACCATGTTACGAATACTAAAGGTCGACGATGAAGTAAGTATACTGCGTAGGAAATTAATTTCAGTTGCCGCGCATAGAGCGTCCCTCTTGTGCTTACACTGCGCAGAAGATGAATTTCGGTTTTACGCATGTGGCATCTAAATCCGCTGCTGTCATTATGACTGTAAACAATTCCAATCTCCAATTTTAATAATTTGGACGAGTTACAAGCAGAAATAGGGGATAATATTAATAAACCACGAAGTAATTAACAAAGCATAATAAAATGTGTGTAAAATGCACATATATATTGTGGCAGGTTGTGCTGACATTTTTCACATCCTTGATGACAGGATTGGCTTCATATGAATACGAGTATCCCTTACGCAGTTTAACCTCCTATCTCCAGTCTGTAGTCTTCGCGCATCATGTAAATTCACTTAAATGCCAGAAAAGGCGAATTCCAACGTTACTCATGCGGTATTGTAATTTACAAAGTTTTTCAACATTTTCGTACACCACACGAATTAAACCTTTAATTTGGTTTAGCTTTTAAAAAACACATTTTTTGGATGCTCTATTTTCGGAATCTTGGAGCAGCAACATCAACTATCTCTATCTTTATCTAATCTACTTAAAATTTTGGGTTCATGTAAACTTTTAAATCAGGTAAAACAATATTACTAAGCTTTAATGTGACTAGAGATCTACAAGAAACCTAGTGTCCGACTACTAAAATGGAAACACGCATTTTGGGGACGAAAAGTAATTTTTAGTTTTTCCGGTTAAGCTTCGCCACCACTGGAGCGATTTCCAAAACTTGTAGAGCTTTTTATTCCCAGCCGTGATAGTATTGTGTAGAAATGTCATTGAAATTCAGGCAGTACTTTCCGAATTGTGGAAGGCAAACTATTATTGGTCAGACAACGGACATAACAATTTTGAGCAGACTATAAGCTTTGGAAAAGAGGGCTTTCGAAAAATGCAATTGTCTATATTTCTAATTATTATTTCACGGCGTATTTCAAAAAGATGTTTGAGAAGCTCAATTTTTGTTTCTAGACGTCTCATAAAAACATTTTTTCAATGCCAAGCAATTTTTAGGCTCGATATTTATGTTTCTGGATTTATGTGGGAAGTTTTGAGATGATATACTACATTGTACTTATTCGCAAACATCAGGTTAAGTGTTTCGATGTTGGACTGACCAAGAACCCTTCACCCTTGTATATATCGGAAACTACCGCTCAGATTTTGATAAAATTTTGACACCAGCTTTCAGGATTCTAAAAATTGATCTTATAATGGCAGAGCACTATGCCTAAAAAACTTGGTATACTTGACCTTTCTAAAACTGAGAAACTGATACCCACTATCACGAGAGATGTTTGACAGTTTTGAAAATTGGTCCAGTAGTATCGGATTTACAGATTTGCCTTTAAAATAAACTTATTTCGACTTGAATCCCTACCTGTACGTGTGACTAACTCCCGAAGACACTGACACAGGATACGCGGAGTAAGCCACATGTGCGACACCACCTGGTTTAGCCACAGCTACGGCCACAAGGGCGCACAACACCACCAGTTTGAACATTGTCGAAATGGTCTGTGTTGCTAATAAAGAGACTGACCGGTTACAATTGGTGTGTAATTTGATGCACTCGTTGGTTTTTATACGGTATTGAATACAGGAACTGAAGCGTATAGCTGCAGGGGTTGACCTGGATTTCTACGTAATTTTTCATGTTAGACATGACCTTGGTATTGAAACTGAAACGGGCAGAGCATTTTCGGTGAATGTTTGCAACGGTTGTGACGTCATTAGTTTAATTCACGGGCGAGTTTGAAGTGCCTTTCAATGACGTTTGAGTGTGAGATCCATATCTATTGATCAATAGTACCGCCATGCACATGCTAAAAACAGTAAACAGCGATACGTTTAACTCTTGAACCTTGTTTCTGACAACTGCTGTGGAGGTACGGTGGAGTTTGAATCAAGTATACAGGTGGAATCGGTGTTTTTCATGTCATTGGTATTATTTTTGGCATCGAAAGACGAGTGCTCCTTTTCCAGGTTCTTTGTGGTTCGGTGATTAAGAGAGATATCTCACCCTAATTCACATGGACGTATTGTAATAAACTTTCAAAAATGAGAATTTATATTTTATGGATGTTACATGTCATGTAACAAGGTTACAAAAAACAAAAAAGTTTTCTGTGTTTTGAGAACTGATACAGTCGTGGCAGAGCTAGGAGAAAAAATAAAAAATAGAGCCGAATCCTCGTTTTTTGACGTCTTGGAAACAGTTGATCCAGAAAGGGTTGATAATTGGAAGTTAGGGGTTGGTTGGTATCGGTGAATGACGTTGAATTGTTAGAGTCTGGTCCGGGTAATATTATGCGCCTGATAGACAAGAGCCACACATATTGTCCAACACATTTTCTATTTTTCATGTAGGGGTTTACAATATATCGTTCTTAAGTGAGGCTTTCAATCAGATTTGACTCAACCGTTTTTTGTAATTTTGTAATTTGGAAACCGCAACGAAAGCTTAGGAAGTATAGAGTCCGGCGCCTTTCGTTTGGTTAATTATACTTATCACACTCGAGCAGTATTGTGATCCCGGAAATAATAATGTATCACGTCTTGTGATATAAACAAAACGAAAATCTGTATAATTATTTCCCACTGGTCTGTCAATCTGATATGTCTAGGTGCTCTCAAATCCTCGTAATCTGAGAAACCGCTCTATTCTGTTAAAAGTTGGAAAGATGTCTGTGGGGTCGTAGTAAGTACAAACATGTCGTGAAATAAGTTAACGCTGTCACCAGTTCATAAAAGGTTATGTTCGGCTCAAGCTGGCTCTTATTTGAAGAAAGTTAACTAAGAACATGCATAGCAAAACAATTAAATAGGTCAAGTAAGTCAAGTAGACCCAGTCGATTATCCCCAAGTCTCATCGATTTGACAACGTGGCGATCAGAACTGCAATAGGTTATCCACCAGTAGCAGTGCCTACCTCGCCTCACTTCATGGTCTTGATTTAATTTAAAAGGGCTTCAAAGGGTGCTTCTATCGAAACTTTTGTTAGAATAGTTCGTTTTTGATTCGTAAGGCCGCTCAACGACAGAACCGGCGAGAAAACCTCAAATGGAATGGTGTTATTATTTTTCATAATTCAGAAAGTGCATGACAAATCAGTGAAAATGAATTATTTATATTTTCGATTGCTGAAATCGGCTAATTATATATGCTGCGTTATTCTTGAGCTTTCAAATTTAAAAAAAGTGACCGCGCCCGAGAATGTCAAGATGATCTCTTTTGCAGTTTGTGACTCTTCCACACTCTCACGTTACAATCCCATCGTCAGACTATTAAAACACACGCACACGCAGTTATTCAAACATCTTAATATTAGTCTGATGCACTGGAGTATTTATAACGATCGATTTTTTTACTATCATGACCGGCTGCTTTAGACGTAGCCCCCTGTATAGAGGGCTAATACCGGGTGTTTCAACTCTGAACCTAACCATTGGAATCTCTGAAACGGTAAGAGATACAAGGAAAAAGTTAAAACGATTTTGGGAAAATTCTGGTTTTCCATCTCCCTTCGTAAATGTCTTGAAGTTAGAACTTTCTAAGCGTCATTTTGTTAGTTACTTAAATACGCAACTTTGTCTCCACTTAAGCGACTTCGTAACTCTTACACTTTTCCAAGATTCCAGTGGTGAGGCTCAAATTTGGAACACCCAGTATAAATTGGAGATACCCAACAGATTGCAAGATATACCTTCTTATGTTAATCTTCCGCTTCCTATTATAAGTTCATTGCAAATGAGTCAAGGCGGAGCATATGGATCAACCCTCGTAGTATGAACACAAATATGATTATAACAATTCCCGAACGATTATATCAACATTACGTTACGCTCCACTTCTCCTAAGGGCATTGTATCAACATATCCAACTGCAAAAAAGAACTAGTATTAAAACTAGAATGAACACTCTTCAATTTTTCTATTTGGCAACGAACGCTATTATTAAATAAAATAAATTGATCTTAGATAAATCATCAAATTACACTTTTTACGATAACGTGTCGAAAGTCGCGCTTTGAATTCTTTCGAGATAATATCGCGTTCCAAGTCACATTACAAACATGAAAGTAACTTAAAATACATTTATTGTCCTAGCTATAGATCATCTGATGCAATGATCAGAAGGATATGAACGAAATATTTCTTCGATTCAGCTCACTGATGCTATGTACGATTTCGTTTCTCGGTTACGCTCAAGGACCATTGTTGGTAACTTATGGCGTGTGTGGTCAAATAGGCATACTTAAAAACTACAACTTCCTCGCGTAATCTTTCTGATGTGAAATCAAAGATTGCACCATGCTTTTAAGATTATTTCTTAAGGGTGCCACATACACTCATGCTACTCGTACGCTTTACTTTTATATATGACTCTCTAGAAGAAAAAAGGAATAGGGTCTTATATGATGTTATACCGGGTTTCTCAAAAAGTGCTATTAAGTAAAATTGTAATTTTTAAATATATGCATATACTGCATTTCATTGGTTTATTCGTACAGTAGTCGGTAAATGGTCGGTGACTGTCAAAATCAGAATAAGAGAGATATCACCTGTTCGTTCAGTTTCTGACTGTTTGCCAACAGCTAGTCCGCTGTTCGTATAGAACTGTGACAGATATCAGAATGTGTCGAAACTATCTTGAGGACTAATATATTTTTTTTTATATCGAAACAGCCAGGCAGAAGCCTAAATGCCGGAACACCGCGGCTGCTATGATGATCCCAAATAAATTTTGTTAATACGATTTTTGAACTGCCTAAGGTTAGTAGAACTGGGAAAAGCTTCCTCCCGTAGATTGTTCCACAATCTAGACACCCTCGGGACAAAGGAGCGGTCGTATCGGCCAGTTCTGGATGTACGAAGTTTGACACGGTTAGGATGAGACGCCGAAGTCAGGCGGGTCTGTCTGGCAGGCACATCGCGCGGCGGCATCATGGAAGAGAGCTCTGAGGAGCAAAGCCCGTTGGTGTAGCGATAGAAAAGAGCTAGATCGCCGACGACTCGCCGGTGCGAAAGAGCCCCGAGACTGTCTGTTAGAGAAGAGTCATCGATCAGTCGGACCGCCCTCCTCTGGACAGCATCGAGCATGGACAATGTAGTCGGGGCGGCAGCACCCCAAATGTGTGAGCAATACTCGAGGTTAGGCCTTATCTGGGCCTTGTATAGAGTGAGAAGGTCATGCGGAGAAAAGTACTTCTTAGCCCTAAAGAAATAGCCTAGCTTTTTCCCAGCAGCTGCAGCTATTGAAGAGATGTGTTCGTGCCAGATCAGGTCCTCGGTGATCTGGACTCCGACCAGCCGAAATGAATGACTCTTTGATAGAACTCGACCGTCCATCGAAACTGTATGAGCGCTAGGACGCTTTTTGTTCGTCAAAGTACAGTACTGTGTTTTGGAAGCATTGAACTGTACAAGATTGTTGCGTCCCCAAGCAGTGATAGCCTCCAGGTCTCTTGTCAGAGAAGAAGTCGTCGCTAGTCTTCTTTTTTCCAGCTCAGCGGCAGAGATCGGCTTGTCACTCTGAATTCCTGCATGTAGAGTGCTGTCATCAGCGAAGCTGTGGATTGGGTTGATCGTGCAGGAAAGCAGGTCGTTGATATGTAAGAGAAACAGTGTTGGAGCCAAGACCGATCCCTGGGGAACACCCGCGTTGACGTTGTGGGATGAAGAGGAGAATCCATCAACTACGACGGATATCTTGCGGCCAGAGATAAAGTCAGCCACCCATCTGCAAAGCTTTTCTGGGAGGCCGTAGAAAGGCCAGAAAGACCGACTGCCATTGCGCTGCGACATTACCCTGTGCCTAACTTTTATATCATGCTGGTTTTTGGCATTGGGAACCGCTTCGTTACATTTGTTTCTGGACTCGACGTCGGCTTGTCTGTTCTCTACAGTGGGGCTTTGTAAGTTGGTTCTGTGGTCCTTGATCTTCTGCTGGCGAGCAGTGTCACACGATTTGTTGAACCAGCCGTTGGACCCTGGTTTAGGAACTTTCACTGTGTGAGGGATGTATTCCTCCATTCCGACGTGGATAATTTCGGTTATTGAAGAACAGACAGTCGACGCATCCGGGTCAGTGAAAAAGACATCTCTCCAAGGAAAGCTAGAGAGGAAGTCTCTGAGCCCCTCCCAGTCGGCATGTCCGTAATGTCAAGTTTTGTGGCCTGTGCGAGTTTCTGCTGCCACAGCGGCTTCTGACCGAAACCTAACCTCCACAACACCGTGATCTGAGTTACCCAGGGGGGACAGGACAGCAGTGCTGTAAGGGGCAGGATGCGTGGTCAGAAAGAGATCCAGCAGGCTACTGGCGTGTGACGAGACGCGGGGGAAAAAAGTAGGGCTCGTCACCAGCTGGGTCAGCCCTTGAGTAAGAGCGAACGCTTCGACTGCACGACCTGCTGCATCGGCCTTATTTGAGCCCAACCAAAGCTCATTATGGGCATTGAAATCACCGAGAAGAACTACCTCTGAAGCGGGGTGATTGATGTTCAGGAAGTCGATCTAGACGGCGAGGTATTCGAGTAGGTCATCCCAGTTATGGTTCGAGGGAGAACGATAAAGGCAGCAAATAAATTTGGGTGATGTTTTGGAGTTGAGGCGAAGCCACAGAGTGTCCTTCCGGTCTGATTCCAAAGAAAGATCCCTGGAGCAGGAAAGACTGCTGCGGACAAAAGCCACAACTCCCCCGTTCTTTCTCAGATTGGAGTGCACTTCGTAGTTTGGGAAGTTGAGATGGTTAATCGGTGCAGTCTCTGAGATTTTTGTCTCCGCCAAGAAAAGCACGGCGGGACGGTTGGATTGCAGGTAGTGATGAACAGCATCAATGTTGCTGTTGATCCCGCAGATGTTCGAAAAACAAATTTTATCTTCGATGTTGTTCCCTCGAGCCCACCCTCCACCCGGACATTCCGAGACTGGAGTGAGTTTACGTCCGGAGTTCTTAGTGCTCGAGCGATCCATCATCATTAATTTCTTTGTTTTGGTAGATAACCGACTGCATAGCTTAGGTGTGGAAACATGCGGACGTTTATAAGGCACCCTGGGGAAAGCTAGCGGGTGGTACTGCCTCGGTCGACTGGTCCTTGTCTACCACCTTCTTTTTACGTGTTAGTGATGTTAAATAGACCTAAAGTGGCCCGTTGGCGGACTTGTACCGCCACCCGGCAATCGGTACTGAGGTATTCCTTAACGCGTGCACCATCACTTGGACGGGAAGAAGTTGTATACTGGATATAACAATTTCCGGAACAAGCATTTGCCACGGCCCTCGCTCAGTAGGGCTGCTTCGCAAAAGACATTGACTGATCGTTGACTCTTCTCTAACGGACAGTCTGGGGACACTTTCGCACCGGGGGACTGTCGGCGATCTAGCTCTCTTCTACCGCTAAGCGAAAGGCATTGCTCCTCAGAGCTCTCCTCGGTGATGCCGCCACGCGGTGGTCTATTAGATAGACTCGCCTGATTTCGGCCTTCTATCCTAAAGGTGTCGAAGCTTGTACATCCAGAACTGGCCGATACGACCGCTCCTTTGTCCCTAGTGTATCGAGAGAGTGTGGGGATGAGGACGCCTTTCCCGGTAACTACCTAGCTTAGGCAGTTCAAAAATCGGATTAACAAAGTTTCTTTAAGCTCCTCAGAGCAGCCTCGCTGCCCTGGCTTTGCCGGTGCCGCTGTTTCGGAATAAAACAAATTATGAGCGATATACTAAGCAGCGAATACTCATGAATGTCCGAGTTCTCTTCGGAAGAGAGGGTTAAACCCAAAAACCTCAATTCTGTGAAGGAAACGGTGCCACAATTCAACAGCAACGAGTCTTTGTAACATTTTCGAGTGAGCAAGACGGTCGCAGAAAAAATTTCAGTGAAACTCCGTGGTAGTAACCATTTTAAATATGAGGCAGTGACATTTGGAAAACTAACTCCGTATAAATCAGCCTTTGTATTTTCATGGTTTGCTGGATATTAAACGGCCATCTTCAGGGATGTAGCTGATAGGTTCAATCTTTCCGTGAGTACTGTGCATGCAGTTATAGCCCGATGACCAACTTTTTGAGTAGTCTGGTAGCAGAAATCATGAAATAGCCAACAGAAGAAGAAATATATAGGACACAGCAGTATTTCTACAATAAAAATAGATTTTCTGGAATCGCTGGTATCATTGAGGGGCCCCTATAAAGATTGATGATCCGTTATCATATATTAATCGAAAAGGATGCTACTTTATACAGGTTGGTGTGATAATAATCACCTCAAACTTCATCCATCGGACCTAAGTGATGTGTCAAAGAATTGTGATGGCGCTGTATTGGTGTGCTGATAAGTCAACGTATGTATACTAAGTGACATATAAATTCGAACACGCAGTTTAAATGGTTTTATTTTAATAAAAGTTGGTGAATGTATTTATCTTACTGTAAATAACAAGTGAAACAATTTTCAGCCTTATCAGTTGGACATTCCGGTTTTTATACTGCTTTTTTTTAATTCACTAACGTTCTAAAAATGAATATTTCAGCCGTAGTAAAGAATCAACGTTGGCGGATTTTGGTTCTTGACATCCTTTACGATCGGTTACGATGCCTAGAGTACGGAGACCTGTACGATTTCGTCAACTTAGTGAGTTTGATAGGGGCCGTATAGTTTGACATCGGGAAGCTGGACTTTCTTTTCGGGCAATTGCAGTTAGAGTGCAAAGAAGTGTAGACACTGTGGTTAGGTGTTGTCAGGCATGGCTTCGAGAAGGCCGTACGCAAAGAGCAAGGGGCACTGGACGCCGCCGTAGAACAACATACCGTGAAGATCGCCGCCTAAGATTATTGGCCTTAAGGGACCGTTTCTCCACTACCAGGTCCATTGCAAATGAATGGTTTGCAGAACACGGAAGACCTATGCGAAGTGTTTACCGACGAATGAGAAGTTTTGGCTTGTTTTCATACCGGCCACACTGGGTCCTCCCTTTAACTCGAGAACACCGACGTAATCGCCTTGAGTGGTGCAGACAACGGTCACTCTGGGATCAGGAATGGAACAGTATTGTCTTTAGTGACGAGTCTCGATTTTGTTTAGGCATGCACGATGGTCGTGCCAGGGTTAGAAGGCGACGTGGTGAAAGGAGGAATCCACAGTTTTTTGTTGAAAGACATGTTC
>CAVLJG010000008.1:77434061-77452013 GCA_963669975.1 Acanthoscelides obtectus | reverse complement strand
TTTAATTTTCAAATTTCCATGTGCGTTTCGTATAGGTAACTTTCGCTCCCTCTGGTATGCTTAATATGCCCCGGCCACGAGATGTATCGATCCCGGATATGAAGGATGCATTGTAGAATTGATTTTCGTGAAAAAAAAGTGGTGTTGATTGAAAAAAAATTGAGTATTTTAATTTTCAAATTTCCATGTGCGTTTCGTATAGGTAACTTTCGCTCCCTCTGGTAGGCTTAATATGCCCGGCCACGAGATGTAATCGATCCCGGATATGAAGGATTGCATTGTAGAATTGATTTTCGTGAAAAAAAGTGGTGTTGATTTGAAAAAAATTGAGTATTTTAATTTTCAAATTTCCATGTGCGTTTCGTATAGGTAACTTTCGCTCCTCTGGTAGGCTTTAATATGCCCCGGCCACGAGATGTAATCGATCCCGGATATGAAGGATGCATTGTAGAATTGATTTTCGTGAAAAAAAAGTGGTGTTGATTTGAAAAAAAATTGAGTATTTTAATTTTCAAATTTCCATGTGCGTTTCGTATAGGTAACTTTCGCTCCCTCTGGTAGGCTTAATATGCCCCGGCCACGAGATGTAATCGATCCCGGATATGAAGGATGCATTGTAGAATTGATTTTCGTGAAAAAAAAGTGGTGTTGATTTGAAGAAAAATTGAGTATTTTAATTTTCAAATTTCCATGTGCGTTTCGTATAGGTAACTTTCGCTCCCTCTGGTAGGCTTAATATGCCCCGGCCACGAGATGTAATCGATCCCGGATATGAAGGATACATTGTAAAATTGATTTTCGTGAAAAAAAAGTGGTGTTGATTTGAAGAAAAATTGAGTATTTTAATTTTCAAATTTCCATGTGCTTTTCGTATAGGTAACTTTCGCTCCCTCTGGTAGGCTTAATATGTCCCGGCCACGAGATGTAATCGATCCCGGATATGAAGGATGCATTGTAGAATTGATTTTCGTGAAAAAAAAGTGGTGTTGATTTGAAGAAAAATTGAGTATTTTAATTTTCAAATTTCCATGTGCTTTTCGTATAGGTAACTTTCGCTCCATCTGGTAGGCTTAATATGCCCCGGCCACGAGATGTAATCGATCCCGGATATGAAGGATGCATTGTAGAATTGATTTTCGTGAAAAAAAAGTGGTGTTGATTTGAAGAAAAATTGAGTATTTTAATTTTCAAATTTCCATGTGCGTTTCGTATAGGTAACTTTCGCTCCCTCTGGTAGGCTTAATATGCTCCGGCCACGAGATGTAATCGATCCCGGATATGAAGGATGCATTGTAGAATTGATTTTCGTGAAAAAAAAGTGGTGTTGATTTGAAAAAAATTGAGTATTTTAATTTTCAAATTTCCATGTGCGTTTCGTATAGGTAACTTTCGCTCGCTCTGGTAGGCTTAATATGTCCCGGCCACGAGATGTAATCGATCCCGGATATGAAGGATACATTGTAAAATTGATTTTCGTGAAAAAAAAGTGGTGTTGATTTGAAAAAAAATTGAGAATTTTAATTTTCAAATTTCCATGTGAGTTTCGTATAGGTAACTTTCGCTCCCTCTGGTAGGCTTAATATGCCCCGGCCACGAGATGTAATCGATCCCGGATATGAAGGATGCATTGTAGAATTGATTTTCGTGAAAAAAAGTGGTGTTGATTTGAAAAAAAATTGAGTATTTTAATTTTCAAATTTCCATGTGCGTTTCGTATAGGTAACTTTCGCTCGCTCTGGTAGGCTTAATATGTCCCGGCCACGAGATGTAATCGATCCCGGATATGAAGGATACATTGTAAAATTGATTTTCGTGAAAAAAAAGTGGTGTTGATTTGAAAAAAAATTGAGAATTTTAATTTTCAAATTTCCATGTGAGTTTCGTATAGGTAACTTTCGCTCCCTCTGGTATGCTTAATATGCCCCGGCCACGAGATGTAATCGATCCCGGATATGAAGGATGCATTGTAGAATTGATTTTCGTGAAAAAAAAGTGGTGTTGATTTGAAAAAAAATTGAGAATTTTAATTTTCAAATTTCCATGTGAGTTTCGTATAGGTAACTTTCACTCCCTCTGGTAGGCTTAATATGCCCCGGCCACGAGATGTAATCGATCCCGGATATGAAGGATGCATTGTAGAATTGATTTTCGTGAAAAAAAAGTGGTGTTGATTCGAAAAAAAATTGAGAATTTTAATTTTCAAATTTCCATGTGAGTTTCGTATAGGTAACTTTCACTCCCTCTGGTAGGCTTAATATGCCCCGGCCACGAGATGTAATCGATCCCGGATATGAAGGATGCATTGTAGAATTGATTTTCGTGAAAAAAAAGTGGTGTTGATTTGAAAAAAAAATTGAGAATTTTAATTTTCAAATTTCCATGTTCGTTTCGTATAGGTAACTTTCGCTCCCTCTGGTATGCTTAATATGCCCCGGCCACGAGATGTAATCGATCCCGGATATGAAGGATGCATTGTAGAATTGATTTTCGTGAAAAAAAAGTGGTGTTGATTTGAAAAAAAATTGAGAATTTTAATTTTCAAATTTCCATGTGCGTTTCATATAGGTAACTTTCGCTCCCTCTGGTAGGCTTAATATGCCCCGGCCACGAGATGTAATCGATCCCGGATATGAAGGATGCATTGTAGAATTGATTTTCGTGAAAAAAAAAGTGGTGTTGATCTGAAAAAAAATTGAGAATTTTAATTTTCAAATTTCCATGTTCGTTTCGTATAGGTAACTTTCGCTCTCTCTGGTAGGCTTAATATGCCCCGGCCACGAGATGTAATCGATCCCGGATATGAAGGATGCATTGTAGAATTGATTTTCGTGAAAAAAAAGTGGTGTTGAATTGAAAAAAAATTGAGTATTTTAATTTTCAAATTTCCATGTGCGTTTCGTATAGGTAACTTTCGCTCCCTCTGGTAGGCTTAATATGCCCCGGCCACGAGATGTAATCGATCCCGGATATGAAGGATGCATTGTAGAATTGATTTTCGTGAAAAAAAAGTGGTGTTGATTCGAAGAAAAATTGAGTATTTTAATTTTCAAATTTCCATGTGCGTTTCGTATAGGTAACTTTCGCTCCCTCTGGTAGTTTTAATATGCCCCGGCCACGAGATGTAATCGATCCCGGATATGAAGGATACATTGTAAAATTGATTTTCGTGAAAAAAAAGTGGTGTTGATTTGAAGAAAAATTGAGTATTTTAATTTTAAAATTTCCATGTGCTTTTCGTATAGGTAACTTTCGCTCCATCTGGTAGGCTTAATATGCCCCGGCCGCGAGATGTAATCGATCCCGGATATGAAGGATACATTGTAAAATTGATTTTCGTGAAAAAAAAGTGGTGTTGATTTGAAGAAAAATTGAGTATTTTAATTTTCAAATTTCCATGTGCTTTTCGTATAGGTAACTTTCGCTCCATCTGGTAGGCTTAATATGCCCCGGCCACGAGATGTAATCGATCCCGGATATGAAGGATGCATTGTAGAATTGATTTCGTGAAAAAAAAGTGGTGTTGATTTGAAGAAAAATTGAGTATTTTAATTTTCAAATTTCCATGTGCGTTTCGTATAGGTAACTTTCGCTCCCTCTGGTAGGCTTAATATGCTCCGGCCACGAGATGTAATCGATCCCGGAAATGAAAGATGCATTGTAGAATTGATTTTCGTGAAAAAAAAGTGGTGTTGATTTGAAAAAAAATTGAGAATTTTAATTTTCAAATTTCCATGTTCGTTTCGTATAGGTAACTTTCGCTCCCTCTGGTAGGCTTAATATGCCCCGGCCACGAGATGTAATCGATCCCGGATATGAAGGATGCATTGTAGAATTGATTTTCGTGAAAAAAAAGTGGTGTTGATTTGAAAAAAATTGAGTATTTTAATTTTCAAATTTCCATGTGCGTTTCGTATAGGTAACTTTCGCTCGCTCTGGTAGGCTTAATATGTCCCGGCCACGAGATGTAATCGATCCCGGATATGAAGGATACATTGTAAAATTGATTTTCGTGAAAAAAAAGTGGTGTTGATTTGAAAAAAAATTGAGAATTTTAATTTTCAAATTTCCATGTTCGTTTCGTATAGGTAACTTTCGCTCCCTCTGGTATGCTTAATATGCCCCGGCCACGAGATGTAATCGATCCCGGATATGAAGGATGCATTGTAGAATTGATTTTCGTGAAAAAAAAGTGGTGTTGATTTGAAAAAAAATTGAGAATTTTAATTTTCAAATTTCCATGTGCGTTTCATATAGGTAACTTTCGCTCCCTCTGGTAGGCTTAATATGCCCCGGCCACGAGATGTAATCGATCCCGGATATGAAGGATGCATTGTAGAATTGATTTTCGTGAAAAAAAAGTGGTGTTGATTCGAAAAAAAATTGAGAATTTTAATTTTCAAATTTCCATGTTCGTTTCGTATAGGTAACTTTCGCTCCCTCTGGTAGGCTTAATATGCCCCGGCCACGAGATGTAATCGATCCCGGATATGAAGGATGCATTGTAGAATTGATTTTCGTGAAAAAAAAGTGGTGTTGAATTGAAAAAAAAATTGAGTATTTTAATTTTCAAATTTCCATGTGCGTTTCGTATAGGTAACTTTCGCTCCCTCTGGTAGGCTTAATATGCCCCGGCCACGAGATGTAATCGATCCCGGATATGAAGGATGCATTGTAGAATTGATTTTCGTGAAAAAAAAGTGGTGTTGATTCGAAGAAAAATTGAGTATTTTAATTTTCAAATTTCCATGTGCGTTTCGTATAGGTAACTTTCGCTCCCTCTGGTAGTTTTAATATGCCCCGGCCACGAGATGTAATCGATCCCGGATATGAAGGATACATTGTAAAATTGATTTTCGTGAAAAAAAAGTGGTGTTGATTTGAAGAAAAATTGAGTATTTTAATTTTAAAATTTCCATGTGCTTTTCGTATAGGTAACTTTCGCTCCATCTGGTAGGCTTAATATGCCCCGGCCACGAGATGTAATCGATCCCGGATATGAAGGATACATTGTAAAATTGATTTTCGTGAAAAAAAAGTGGTGTTGATTTGAAGAAAAATTGAGTATTTTAATTTTCAAATTTCCATGTGCTTTTCGTATAGGTAACTTTCGCTCCATCTGGTAGGCTTAATATGTCCCGGCCACGAGATGTAATCGATCCCGGATATGAAGGATGCATTGTAGAATTGATTTTCGTGAAAAAAAAGTGGTGTTGATTTGAAGAAAAATTGAGTATTTTAATTTTCAAATTTCCATGTGCGTTTCGTATAGGTAACTTTCGCTCCCTCTGGTAGGCTTAATATGCTCCGGCCACGAGATTTAATCGATCCCGGATATGAAGGATGCATTGTAGAATTGATTTTCGTGAAAAAAAAGTGGTGTTGATTTGAAAAAAAATTGAGAATTTTAATTTTCAAATTTCCATGTGAGTTTCGTATAGGTAACTTTCCCTCCCTCTGGTAGGCTTAATATGCCCCGGCCACGAGATGTAACCGATCCCGGATATGAAGGATGCATTGTAGAATTGATTTTCGTGATAAAAAAGTGGTGTTGATTTGAAAAAAAATTGAGAATTTTAATTTTCAAATTTCCATGTTCGTTTCGTATAGGTAACTTTCGCTCCCTCTGGTAGGCTTAATATGCCCCGGCCACGAGATGTAATCGATCCCGGATATGAAGGATGCATTGTAGAATTGATTTTCGTGAAAAAAAAGTGGTGTTGATTTGAAAAAAAATTGAGTATTTTAATTTTCAAATTTCCATGTGCGTTTCGTATAGGTAACTTTCGCTCGCTCTGGTAGGCTTAATATGTCCCGGCCACGAGATGTAATCGATCCCGGATATGAAGGATACATTGTAAAATTGATTTTCGTGAAAAAAAAGTGGTGTTGATTTGAAAAAAAATTGAGAATTTTAATTTTCAAATTTCCATGTGAGTTTCGTATAGGTAACTTTCGCTCCCTCTGGTATGCTTAATATGCCCCGGCCACGAGATGTAATCGATCCCGGATATGAAGGATGCATTGTAGAATTGATTTTCGTGAAAAAAAAGTGGTGTTGATTTGAAAAAAAATTGAGAATTTTAATTTTCAAATTTCCATGTGAGTTTCGTATAGGTAACTTTCACTCCCTCTGGTAGGCTTAATATGCCTCGGCCACGGAATGTGATAGATAGTGTGATAACACTGACAACACACATTGTATATAATTTTGTGTAGATACTATAACACCGTTTTACATGGGAAGACGGTGCCGCACCGCCTGCTTACGCTGCGCCGGCTTCGCGGCTGTAGCGACGCGCGATGGTGTCCAGCGCGACGCGGCCGCTGGTGAGAAGAGGGACTATCGTTTGTTGCTGGCTGGCCGTTGTTGCTAGAGTCACCGCGGTCTTGAAAACCCCCACCTGCAGGTTATTTGGGGCTCTGAATCCAAACCGAGCATTTGTTTTGCCTACGAACATCGCATTAAAGCTATTCCATAAGAGCGACTGAATCCATTTTTGAGAACCTCCACACCTACGTTTTCAAGATTCCTGAAACTGAATGAATCAATAATTTATTTCAAAATTAAATTATAAAGTTATTTCCAAGGACATCTTGTGTAAAAATATTTGAATCTATCTTAACGCCTCCAGATGTCGCTTACTGTGGTAGCTGAATCCAAATCGTTGTTCTAGCCCGCAAGGACAATTATATATTTTTAAGATTCTTTAGACATTTTTTTATTTGACGTTAAAATGGCCTTCCGCCGGGCGTGACAAAAATCAACCAACTACGGCATTGAATTCAGACGCCTGAAAAGCCATGAGATGAACTATAAGGTCCAGTGATAACTCCTAGATCAAAAGTTGAGCTGTATAATTTCTATAAACAATGACAAAATCTAATCAATTTTACTACCAGAATTTTATTGCTATCAATAAACTGAAAAAAATGCCCGTATGTCAGATACAATATTGGAGTGTGTACAATAATTAAAGGCCCATGTACCAGTATAATAAAAGCAATCTATCGTATATTGAATGACGTATCAACTAATCAATACTTCTATGTTATTACGTAAACATGAAGCTTCCTAGTTTGATAATGGGAACTAACAGTATAAGTAATGTTCGTGATATAACAGATCCAACTTTCATAGGGACATTCGGCGTGTTGCGAAATCGGTGAAGCCTTGAAAAAATATGCAGATGCAGTATATTCGCCTTGTGCATATTATATAACACACAATGATTTATACGTATAGGACCTTTTGCATTTAACTGCTGTTTAATGCATGCATTAGCAATAGATACCTATTCATGAATGTCTCAAGAAACTTGGCGTCCTTCTGTCTGTTGATATATTGGCATTGAAAAAATCGATTTGTAAATGCAGTAACTGAATTTTTGATAGCAATTATCGGACTGTGACTTTAGCTCAACTGTCCATGCTTTAAGGTAACTCTACATACCACGCTTAGATAAAGAAATAGAAATAAAGATTTGAACTTGATTTTAGAGTCAAATTTATAATCAATAGAAGATTTAGTCGGGTTCTACAGAGAGTCCACGAACCGTTCTGATTATTTGGAATAGGTTTTCGTGATTTCAAAGCAGATGTTAAAGCCACTGGCAGACGCCAAATAAAGCATATGAAAAAATTAATACATACACCAATCAGCCTGTTTGTCATCATTTATTAAGCTAGATAATGCTTCAAAAATTATCAAATCCCACGTTTAATTACCTGTAGACGAATTGAATAGATTTAATTTCTCTGAAATATCTATTTGAAATGAAAGGTTTGTCAACTGAGGGCACAAATTTACAGGGAATGCTTTCTAGACACGAGCAATAACTAATATAATCTATGTATGTCATAATGGATATGAAAACTAAAGCTATTTTTCTACGCTACGTTCCTACAGGTTTATCACCAATTTTCGATGCGCTCAATGTGGGTATCAAAAATATCTCGTAGTAAGGAACAAAAATGTTTTGTCAGATAATATTTTAAGAAGGCCTGCGACTGTCCGTGGTAAAAACTTGTATATTCGGTACAACATTCCGAACTTGTTATAGTCAGAATGTCGCGTTAAGGATATTCGAACATGTAGAATAAATATGATTCGGAATCAATTTTACCACTAGTTTCACATATTTTCAGCAACAAACTAGCTTAGTTCTCAATCCTCAGTTTCAGTTGTCCACAAAATTTTTCTCTACGTTATCATTACCTTTTACCCAGACAAAAACCACTTTAATTTGGTAAACACCGACGAATATAAGTTATTTATTCATGGCACCAATTTCTTTTTCAAAATTAGAAAACATCTAAAATCTAGATCAGCAGAATGGCATATTTTTTCATCTTTAACCTTTCATCCATTGAATTATTGGAGTTACATATGAGTCTGAATAATTTCATTAAAATACAAAAATCTATTTGAGCATGATTACTCCTATATTCGCTTTCCATTCATCTCCACTCCAAGGGTTGACCTGCTTCCAATCCAAACAAAGGGTAGGAGGAAATCATTATCATACCCTTGCATAAAGGGGGAAACTGGATTAATATTAACTATTTATATTTCAAAGCAGTCTGAATTGATAACATCTTCATCATATATTTTACTGCTTTCGAATACAATTTGGAAATCAATGGTACACACACAATGGTATACCTATTTTTTATCAATTTAGATATTGGAAATTGAAAAATTTACCACCCACAAAGCTCATCTAAGGATAACTATTAAAACAAACTTTTAAATAATATTTGAAGGCAAATGTAAATCAATGATTTCCAACATCCCTCGGCTCCAACAAGTATCCAGATGACAAGGAGATTCCCATTTCCTCCCCCTTCCCTCACAACGAACTGAAAGCTCACTAACCTTGCACAATTAACTTGGCGCTCAATCCAAATTTCGAAAAACAGTGGCTACACTATCACTAACTCACAAACAAAAATCCACCAAATGTCACTAAACCTATATGTTTACAATCCGCACACACTACTGACAAGTGCAGTTCCAGTTTTTTTAATCCGTCGAACCCCAAAGCTCGTCACTGCGCAAGCATGTTCCGCCGACTGAAGCTTCGAGTTTCACTCGACGACATGCTTGTTTGTAGTCCGTGTGATGGCCGAATGAGGGCACCACGGGCTGTGATCGTTACTACGAAGTTTACTAAGGATCGCAGTGTGCTATGAAAAAGCGCAGCGGTAGTTCAATGTGAAAGCTCTAGATGTCGCGTCGATAGACTTTTCGATGTTACACCGAAGTCTTTTTCTATTACTAGAATCCGGGAGCTTTGACGTCGTAGTACCTCAAAGCGATAGTGATATAGTTGTTCCATCTCAAGCTGACTTCCTCAATTTGTATGTAGTTCATGCATATACATATACGTCTACGAAAGGTTGGGAAATCTCGATACTGGAGATACTACCGACCAAAATATGTGAATTGACCTAACCATACCTCAGTCCAAAAGTTGATAGTTTGCGAGATACAGGGTGTCAAAGTTACATTTTTATTTTCTATTTTTCCTTATTGCTTGAGAACTATCTCTGATGTTGGCATAAAACTCGGTATAGGGAGGTTTTATAGAATGAGAAACAAGAATCCGTAATTTTTTATCGCCAAACTTCTAGAAGGCGCCATTTACACCACTATTTCGGTGAATAACTTATCATAACCTTTTTGTGCTACCCTGAATACAACAACTGACCAATAAATCTTATTTTCTTGTATTTCGACAACAAAAAAGGTTTACTTGTTAGAAGTGTCTAAAGCTAATAGTTTTTGAGATATTTGTTTTTAAAAGTTCCAATGCATTATTTGTACCATGATGATAAAACATTTTTATAACACAAAAATCAAGTTGCTTTGGATAATATCTGAGTAGCGCTTTTATGGTTTTTAACAATAACAAATGAGGATGGCAACAAAACTAATAAACGGAAATAGTAACTACAAAAATTGTTCAAAATGAGCACCACCTTGCCTAACAGACTCTCGAGCCCGACGAACTAATCCTTGCTGCACTCTCCAAAGCATTTGGATGTTATTTTTTATTTCCTGACTATGGTGGAAAATTGTTTGTCGAAGATCATCTAGTTTCCACTGGCGTATTGTAAACGCGCCGTTTTAAATCACCCCAGAAGAAGACATCCTTAGGATTTAGATCTGGTGATCTAGCCGGCCACGATACAGGTCCTGATCGGCCTATCCACTGGTCTGGATAAACTCTATTTAGGTGCTCTCTAATATACCAAAATGAGGTGGAGCGCCGTCGTGCATAAGCCACATATTCATGCGTGTTTGTAATGGAAGATCTTCCAGCAGAGTGGGTAATTGTTCTTCAAGAAATTGTAAATACTTTTGGCCATTTAGTCTAGGTGGTAACTCAACGGGTCCAATCAAGTATTGTCAAATTATTCCTATGTGAAGATTATGGGAGTTAATTGGCCCATCCTTTACAAATCCTGCTTCGTTCGAAAATGATATTAACGAAGTAAAACCATTGTCGTGGTTAAACTTCCTTAAGAGTCATGTACAAAATTCTACCCTTGCGGGTTCATCATCCGCGCTTAAACCATGTACTTTTTGCAGGTGATATGTATGGAGCAGTTGCTCTTGAAAATGGTATTTGGAAACTTGAAATTCTCGAACTACATTCCTAACCCCAACTTTAGGATTTTCAAAGACAGCATCTAAAGCATTTTCTTTAACTAAGATAAAATACGTGAAAATAAGATTTTTCGGTCAGTTGTTTCCCATACTAGAGAACCTCCCTATAGCGAGTTTTATGCCAAAATCTGAAATACTTCTCAAGCAATAAGGAAAAATAGAAACCAAACTTGTAACTTTGACACCCTGTATCTCGCAAACTATCAACTTTTCGACAAAGGTATGTTTAGGTCAATTCACATATTTTGGTCTGTAGTATCTCCCGTTTCGAAATTTTCCAAACCTTTCGCAAATACCTTGTATAGGTAGTTTGGGGCGCTGAATGCGAGTATGATGATCAAAAAATCATGAAATGACGTAGGGTCGTGTTTCAGGTATAAAATTAGTCGTTTGGCACAGCCTGCCATCACACAGGCTGATTCCTGAATCTAGAACATTAGTATTGACGCAGTAAAAACGAAAGCGCTTATAAAAGGACATTGGACAATCATATTTATTATTCGGTAATTATCGAAAACTCTTCCAAAATAGCCACGCCAGAAACTTACAGAGAGAGAACAGCAACTTCTATAATTCTACTTCTTTCTTTTTTGTTTTGATCAAGATAAGCTTTTCGAACCACTTGTCTTTTAGTTGACCGTGTGAACGACCCTCATATCTGATCAGTCTGTTGTTGCTTCGATAAGCCGTAACACTGAGGACGGTACGAGTATAAAAACTTATGAGGGTTACACTCTCTCAGTAGTTCTACTCATCTGATAACTGAACGATGCAACAGTAATTGCGTAATAGCTCAAACTTTGATGTCTGTTACATACGCGAGTTGTCTAATATTAAAATAAGACAACGCAAAGCGCTATCTATCACCAGAATCGATCTCAGCGGAGTGCGCATAGCTGCTAATTTTGGAACTGTAAAGATCTAGCAGTCCGCGGTAAATATCCCAGTCTCCATGTGACCGCTAGATAGCTGACGATTCTGGCTGTACAGTAGATGTGGTCTACTTGCCATTTGATAAACTAAAACTGATGCTTTCGTCTGACCGACCAAAATGACAGCCAACCATGGACAACTGTTTCGTGCTTCTTGGCTACTCATCAGCATGGTCTAGGCTTGGACTCTCTGGGATCACCAGAATCGACCACTGCGGAGAGCGAGATGTTTTGTTGTCTAATGTTACTTCTCAGACTTACACCTATTCTATTGGTTTCACTCTGAACCAATGCATTATCTCTGACATTAGCATATATATTCAATTATTACGAGTATCAGCCAAAGAAAAATGTGCTTAATCAAACCAAAGCCAAATAGTCAAACTTTCGACAAGCATGGCAGACTCGCCGCGACCTTACGAAAAAGGACACAGTCAAATTCAAAGATTCAAATGTGTTTGGGGGATTATCCAAAATTACCAGTCACCACGCAAGTTTTCATACAATATACATACATTAGCGTCCTTCCTGAAAAATATGTTTCGATCATTTGTCATCCATTGCCACGCCCTTTTTATAAACAAGAGGAAATGGTGGTGTGGTTCCTCTTTCTTTTTTTATTAATTAATAAATCAAAAATATATGATAAATGAAATCTAAAGATCAGCCAATGCAAAACAGCTGTCTAGTGGCGTGCAAATTTAGGCCCTAGCTCAGTAAAGCGGAGAGTAGGGGCGGTTAGGAGCGCCAGTGACTTGAGACAGATTAAGTCACAAATCCCCGAGATACCAGTCGGAACTTGTTTTGCACATAAAAGAAAATAATCGAACAGCAATGACGAAACCTGATTAATGGTATACAGAGACCTAAATAAAACAAGATATTTAAAAAAAGTCACAATATAATCAAAATATGCTCCACCACTGGAATGCAAAATGCAAAAAAGGATATTATTCTTCAACTGCCGCACAATAAATTCGTTAAACCGTGTTAATCAACCCTGCAAAACGTTTACCATGGTAAGTGTACGAAGGCTTTACAAATATTTTAACACTTAAACTTATCTGGGCAGTGGTCTTCTTCCAGTTACGGCTCTGAGCCCTGCCGAGATGTCCTCAGCTCACAAACGCACGGGTCAAAAGCCAATAGCCAGCAGTTGGCAGTGACGTGAGGGACGTCACAAGGCTTGCCTCGATCTCAAAATTTACGGTAAAAAAAACCGTAGAGAGAAAGACCACTTAAAAATCTATTCTTTATTCTCTGTCTGAGATAAAACTAATTGAAAACATTCAAACTTGAAGAAAAACAATGTACATTCTCTTTTACAAGAAAAGTAAAGTAAAGGCAAGAATGATAAAAATTTACTAAAGTGATATACCCTCAGAAAGATATCTTTGTTCTAAAATAAAGTTATTGCAGCTCAATCAAAATCATGATCAATGTAATGTATATTTGAATACGTAAAATGACAAACACAATCAAGTACACTCTAAGAATCTCAGTCAGCAATAATCAATATATTAATATCTATAAAATACCCAATAAAAATGATATTTTACATGTTCACATCAGGGTTTTTTGTCATTTTTTTTGTCCAACAAAATTGTGCAAAACAGCTACAATGCCTTCCCACTAAAAGTAAGCAGATATTGAACAAACTTCTTCAGGACATGCATTAATGCACGACACCGTCATTGTATATAAAACTTCAATCTGTGGTGCATTAAAAACTTTAATACAAGATGATTTTAAAAAGACGGCCGCATCAGTAAGCGAAATCGCCTTTAGCCGCGACTCGTACTGTGAACAAAATTAAATTCATGTTTAGACCTTTAAAAATTATAGTTTTTAAAAACCATACACCCAAAATTCAGTTCAGGACAAGTAAAAAATTTATATAGTACAATGTAATAGTACTTAGATCTATCACACCTCAAATATTTACACAAAACAATGTCTTTTCTTTCTCTTCTCGTTCCTACTTCCTTCCTTTCTTTCTTCCTCTCCCCAACAACTTGTCTGTTTTCTGGGCCACAAGACCTGACAGACTGCCGACAGACACTGACATTACAGTGACTATGACGTAAAGGACACAGGCGCTCATTAGGGGGGCAAGGTGGCTCATATGCCACCCCTGGCTTCTGCTTCAAAGTGAAATATGTTTAATAACCCAATCGTTGTGTAAGAAGTGGCGTATGAGTTTCTTTTTGCTCTTCAAAACAGCCCTACGTAGAAGATGTTATTTCTGATACCATTTTGAATAGTTGCGCGAATATGGGCGCTCATGCTAAAGGCTAAGGTCCTCCAGACTGCATTGAGAAGCAACGACGAGTAGTCGTAGATTGTCAATGACAAGTTATTGACAGTGAACTATGCAAAGACCAGTTTTGTTCCATTTGCGTCCTATAAGTGTCGTTTATCTGAGCACAATTCGCTGACAATCTCGATGAACACATTGTGCAGATAGTATAAAATATTTAGGTGTTTATATCGACAGAAACCTTGAATGGGATATACATATTGACTATCTTGTAAAAAAGCTCATAATGCTGATGCCCAGATTTAGACAATTGTCAAAATTCCCATCTCAGAAACATCTAAATAGTCTTTATCTAGCTCTTGTGCAGTCACATCTGGTATATGGCATCATAAACTGGGGTGGAGTAGCAATCACCTTTATTAAGACTCTTGAATTAGCACAAAAACATATTCTCAAGGTTATGTGCAAAAAGCAAAGCTTTTACCCTTCTAATGAACTATATATTTAAACAGATATATTCGATACTCACCAACGTTATGCTTACAGCCTACTCGTATTTCAGTACAGAAACAGGGTTTCTCAAAACAGAATCAATCATAAGTATGAAACTCGGCAAAAGACACTGTCGCACTTAATTGTACCGAAACTAGAAAAGTCGTTACTATTGAGATCATTTTTCCTTGGACCTCATATGTACAACAGTATTCCTCTAGAATGTAAATCATAAACTCTCTGAATCTATGCAAGACAAAAAAATAAACAATGGATACATAAAATACCCAGGGCAGTTATCCAAGATTACATTGCCGCAAAAAACTTGTACTTACGGACATTTTAATAAAACAATGATTATAGCCATTCCAAATTAATCTACTTGAAATCTTTTTAAATATGGTCCAATGCGTAGAAGTCAGTCTTTATTGAGATAGTACCTAGTTTTGATTAAATACTTTTTAATTTGTTTCCTTTTTCATATTTTATATTCTGTCAGTTTCTTTTTACATTTTAGGACTCTCTTAGTATTTATACTAATGTCAGTACATTTTTAACGATTACTACTAACTCATAGCTTTTACTGGGTTATATGTTTACTTTATTTTTTTGGTTTTACTTAGTCAGCCCATTTATCTTTTATAATGTTTGAATTTTAGTGAGGTTATACTGTTTCAAGTTTTAGTTGTCTCCAGCGATCGGTTAATGTTCCGATGGTATAAAAAAAGAACTTACCACTGAAGGTTGAAAAGCCAATAAGAAAATCGACGAGGAAGCACCCAAATCAAAACAATTAAACGTAAGGTACAAGATAAATGGGCACTACTCCATAAACTGGTGTTTGGGGTTCTAATATCTCAGAATCTGGAAGTTAATGAAACGACTTCCATACCACAATCTCCGCAGTGAAGTAAAATGACGCAGAACGGCAGAACACCTAACTGCCTAAAAGAAGGTTAAATGATTGGCCTTGATAGGGAACCCAATATTCCTGTACAGGCTAGTACGTACAGAAATCACAGAGTGGCGCTGATTGTCAATGGCCGGACCCAACTCTACGAGGGACCAACGGTAGTTTATGAGGAAGTTTCTGAGATAGTCTGTTAGTAACATTAGTGTCCAAAAGATTTGAACACAATACTGAGTAGATGAAAAAAAAAGTTATAATACGAATGAAATTATACAATCGACAAACTCTGAGATTTGCCAAAAGAAAATTATTAAAAAGTGTTTGGCCTAGGAATCGGCACTCTACCATTAATAAAGAGAGAAATTCAAATTACTGGTTAATTATCAAAAATAGTAAAAACGGTTTACGTGATTTTGGCACGTTACACCATAAATACACACCAAAATTTGAACCCCATCCCGGGGATGTCCAGTTATATTTGGAGAACTATGAAGTATATGTGTACAACCCTCTGATCTTACGTTGGTAAAAAAGGTGACATATGAGGTGCTTCCCATTGCCTGGTTTGTGTTACTCGGAGTAACTCGGAGCTACTCACCACCTGTCAATACCGCTCCAATGCTCAGTCGTGCACCTGAGCTACTCATTTTTGAAATTTTTTTAAATCCCCTGCCGCTTCATGCACCAGCTTTTTATTCGGTGTTATACGCTCCGAAATAGTGGGGGTAACGAAAGTGACATTTGTGTCAAGATTGTTGGGTTATGTGTTAATTATCAAAAATAGTAAAAACGGTTTACGTGATTTTGGCCCAGAGTCACAACGTACATTTGAGATGTTCCTGAATAATGAAGATCACAAGATAGTGCAAGAATGCAGCTTCATAGCGGCCTGTAGTTGGCTTCATCTATAACTAGACTTTTTAAAATAATTTTTGAATATCTACACTAAAATATGAATTCAACATATACATACATACAAATTGGTAACGTCAAAGCAAAACATCAACAAAAGTCGCGTTCCCGTGCGCATTTGCTAGAGTAGTTCGGGAGCGTCACACTCCGGGTGCATACAATTTTCAATTCAAAAGCACTGCACCTCTTGCATTGAAAAAATCTAAGATAAAATAGTAATAGTGCTTTGAATAATTTTTCCCTTCAAGTCTTAAAGAACCGGCAGGGGTAAAACCTAAAAAACCTAAAAAAATCTACAAAATGTCATCTTGCAGACAAAGTAGTTTTTAGTGTGCAAATAGTTCATTCCACGTTCAAAAGCTTCCATCTATGGAGGAATGACACAACGACACGACGTGCATTGTTGGTTGCTTGTTGATTGCAAAAAGCCGAGTAGTATGTAGTGTTTCTCTCTGAGAAAAAAGAAAGTAGTCATATTTGTTATATAAGAAAACTGGTACTGAATATACTGCCAATGAAGTATATCTACTAGCTGTGCCCAATACATATACTGCACTTGAAAAACAGTATACGTCTCAAATTGTGCTTTTGAGAAAATCAATGAAAACCGTATAGCTTTAAACCCATTTCAGATAGAATGTTTACTTGCACAGGAAAGTTCTGGCTCTTATTTTTTCTGGACCAGGTCAGCACTCTTTATTTTGAAAAAAAGGTCACCTATTGAGTAATGTCCTACAAAGGGTAGTGGACTTGTACTGTTTTTCTACTCAAGCAAAAAAAAGGTGAGAAATTGGCGAAATTATACTAAAAAACCAAGACAAAATTATTTATTAAGCATAACAAAGCTATTTAGGGATCCTCTTCAACCTCGGTAGTGCACCATTAGGTAACATGATAATAAAATTCCAAGGTTTCTCCTGTTATACGTTGCATCACCTGTCTGATGTCATCAATATTTTTCTTATTCATTGTAACAGGTGTTTTATAAGCATTTTCAGTGGGAATGACCGGATTTGTTTTATTCTGCTTCAGAAGTTTAAAACTGAATGAAGTTAAACCAGTTATGTACTCGCATGTCGTGACGTAATCAGGGGTGTCACTATTATGTAGAAACTGCCTATAGTTCAAAATGCTAAACGTTTCTTTTCCAGCGTTGTTTTCGCCTATCGAAGTACAAGTAGTTTTCTTGTATTGCAAATACCGCCAATTTTTGAAGTCAACTATGTCAGATGGTCGAATTCGCTGAACAGTGAATGGTGACGTTTTTCTTGCGGACCGAATCATCTCATCGTACAGCAGTGCCAAAGTCACGGTCGCACAGGAAAATAGTGATATTTTGTTTAAACGGCTAGTTGCCTGTAGTGCAAGCATGACTCGGACCATTGTGTGATTACGTCACTGAATTGAATAACAGTACACGTTTGGACTAGTACTGTGTTTCCGCTCAGTGACAAGTAGCATGTTCGCGTCTACAATAGAACGGAATGTACAACGTACTGTGTGTACTCTCAGACGATATAAAAGCATATTTACAGGCGATTGGATATCCTAACTAAAAATGACAAATTTTGGACTTGTACTGTTTTTCAACTCACCGATTCACTTATAATCACTGAACACTGTCGAATTACAAGTCATATACATGCTAACAGTAATTACACAGAACGCAGATGCAGTGGTGATTTCCCGAAAGTCTGCTCAAAGTTTTTGAAAACACAAAAAAACGGGAAAAATCGTAATTTATAACTTTGAACATAACCTGACTTCAGAAAAG